>JAVQJS010151808.1:0-11912 GCA_036024795.1 Galaxias rostratus | reverse complement strand
CGGTCTGGTTCGGCCCCTCTCCCCGCCTCCCCCGCTGTTTCCCGCCTTCTCTGGGTTTTTAGCCTCCCCGCCCCCCCCCCCCCCCCCCCCGCCACACACACACACACCTCTCTCTCCCTCTCTTTCTCTCTCCCTCTCTCTGAGCAGGGGGACTTGTGTATGCTGGGAGTGTATTGTGCCTGGGCTGAATCTGGCTGAGTGCACACACAGTGGATGTTTTGTTGTCAAATAATGAGAGAGTGATGGGGTCCCACCCCCCAGTGCTGGCCCAGCTAACATTAGACACACCTCTCCACTGGACGATGGCTGAGATTTATCACTGTCATCCACATTTCACTTTATTTATTTATTTATTCACCCCCACCCCTCCAAAGCCCCCCTCCGCGTCTATTCTGGCTTCTCATTTGGAACCTGTAAACCAGCCGTCATGTGTATTTTCCACTTGGATAGTGATCGCATTCAGCGGGGCTTCCAAATGGCCCCCACACTTCATGGTTGGGGCACAACTGCTCACGGAGCAGGCTGTCCAGGCGTGCACGGGGGATTCTTTGGGAGGGCGTCGGATTGTAAACGCAACACGCGGCCAGGAATCTGACCACGGCGGCAGAGCCAGCGAGCGATGTGTCATTTTGAGTGGATGCTAACGACACGGGGAGTTCTGCCGCTATTTCAGTGGCAAGCAGTCGCCGGTGAACGGGCACACAACACTCACACAGAGAATCAATAGGTAGCACGATCACCGTGGCTTTACACCGGCTCTGCACTGCCGTTAAGGCGTTTGACACGGGGAAAAGTGCCCAGGTGTGGCTGTATGGAATATAAAGTGTGCATGGCAGGGTATTCACGGCAAATAATATGCTGTTAGCGGCAGGGATAGGTTAGGTCAACGCTTTAACAAGACCACTCAGGCTTCTACGGCATGGCTGTGGTTCCCACTCTCCCAGCTCCCATGATGCAAAACAAGTGAAAATACTATCTCCCTCTCTCTTTCTCTCTCTCCTTCTCTCCCTCTCCACTTCTAACTCACTCACACTCAGGTATGATTGAGAAAGTGCACCTTAACAGGACTTTACATTGAGAGATTTAAAGTGGCACAGGAACAGTGTTCTCTGATGAAATATGAATATATATCATATATGTATCATGCATCATATATATATCTACATATATACATATATATATATATACATATATATATATATTCGTACTCCGGTTTCCTCCCACAATCCAAAGACATGCAGGTTGATTGATGACTCTAAATTGTTCATAGGTGTGAATGTGTGTGAGTTGTTGTATGTCCCTATGTGTTAGCCCTGCGATGGACCGGCGACCTGTCCATGGTGTAGCCCGCATCTCGCCAAATGTCTGCTGGGATAGGCTCCAGCCCCCGACCCTACATTGGATAAGCCGTATTGCTTATGGATGGATGGATAGATAGATATTCTTGACATTTATCATATTTGTTAAATTATGAACTGATATGCTTAAAAAATTATTATTATATAGAGGCAGTAAGATCTGTCCACCTACAACACATTGCTACACAAACTCACAGCCAACCGGCATTTCCAAAACACCAACATGTTGGAAAACTTGCATCAGTCCTTTTTGCCCATAATTTACGATCCATCTATCGGAATAATTATGTATGTAAAAAATACAACTTCGAAAATCATCAAATATCAGCAGAGCTATATGCAGGTAACGGCTTCCTTCACCATTCCTATGTGTGACTCCCCGTGAGTCTATGAGCGTGTGTCTGAGTGCATGTCCACCAAAGCTTTAGTAATGCATAGATTTAGAGAGATATATAAATAAGTCTCTCCAGTCTGATAAGCTGAGGGGCTCTGTCTCACGGCCAGGAGATTCTGATCCCTTTCCAAGCGTCAGGAAAATTAGCATGCAGAAGAGCGGACTCTGAGGTGCCCTAGCCCTTAACTCAATCTCTCTCCCTCCCTCTTCTCCCCTCATCTTGCTCAGGTAAAAGTAATGGATTGTATCTGGCTCCAGCCACCCTCCCCTCCCATCTCCTCGGGCAGGCAGGCAGGCAGGTTGACAGACAGAACGACAGAAACAGACAGAAAGAAAGGCAGGCAGGCAGGCAGGCAGGCAGGCAGGCAGGCAGGCAGGCAGGCAGGCAGGCAGGCAGGCAGGCAGGCAGGCAGATGGACAGACAGGCCTGTGGAACCAGTTACTGAGCATAGACGCCCTCCATTCCTCCACAGCCATGCTCGCTAACAACAAGGCCAGCTGTCCGAGCACACCTGTGCCTCATGGATGGCCTCGCGAGCCGCACACCCGACAGGTGACACCCCTCCCTCCCCTCCACTCTCCCGAAAAGATCAGCTCCCACAGAATACCAATTAATGCCAGCGTGTCCTCACCACTACAGTGCATGACGGAGGAGGGGGGAAACACAAAAACAATAGACTACAACAACAGTGCATCAATTTGGAGCAGCACTTACAGGAGATGGAGGAATTGAAAAACCCTTGGGTGGGAGGGGGGCAGGTTTGTGTAGTGGGGGCAGCCCATTCCAAAGAATCTGCATGCAGCGTGGGGGTGAGAGCTAGTAGTTGTCCAAACATCCGTCCTGACTTAACAAAACATGGTCGTCACACGGGAATGGAGGGGAGGCGGGGACGAGGAGGTCCGGGTAACCAGGGGCAACGTGGCAGGGCCCCGGCTTAAAGGCGGAGCCACTGGGTAGGATGGTGCCCCTCCCCCCCATCTGTCACCAAGAGCCACAGGACCCCAGAACACCTCCCCTGAGGCCCGGCAGCTGTCGAGCTGATGTAGCCACGCAGCTATGAATACACCAGCATTGTCTGCTCCCCACCACCCCACACGCCGACAACAATGACAGTCGTCCAAGTGAACAATTGATTGAGCTGCAGAAACGCGAGGTCAGATATAATTAGCAGATGTGCTGCTCAGGTATAATTGCTCAAGTCCAAAGCAAGTAATTAAATCATTCAGAGTGAGCCATGCAGACAGTAGGGACGGCACCGCCTCTATCTGAGCTGGGGAGGGGGGGGGGGGGGGGGGTTGGCGGGGGGGTGTATTTAGGCCTGTCTCCTCTCTGTAACACCACCGTAGGGACAGCTAATATACACTCTAAGCACAAAACAACAGCTCCTGGACTGCTTACTTTACATCTGCTGCAGGAATAACTTCACTTCACCGTCCCCCAGCTAGTTCACTTCACTGCCCCCTAGCTAGTTAACTTCACTCTCCCCTAGCTAATTAACTTCCCTCTCCCCTTGCTAGTTCACTTCACTGTCCCCTAGCTAGTTAACTTCAATCTACCTTAGCTAAATCACTTCACTCTTTCCTCGCTTGTTCACTTCACTGTCTCCTATCTAGATCACTTCACTCTCCCCAGGCTAGTTCACTTCACTGTCCCCTAGCTTAATCACTTCAATCTCCCCTCGCTAAAGCACCTTACTGCCCCCTAGCTAGGTCACTTCATGCTACACTGGAGTTAGTAGGTGTGTCCTATGTATGTGTGTGACAAAATATGTGTTGGGTGAGCAAGTCTGGCGCAAATTGGCTGCCATGTTATCACTCAGACTGAGTGTAGCGTTGGATAGCTGTCGGCCCATTGTTTGTTCTGTGGCATTAATTGGTGGCCTACTTGAGTAAAGCGCTTTGAGTGTCCTGAAAGGCGCTAACAACGATATAAAATGAATTATTATTATTATTAACAAGCTAACTTCACTGCACCCTAGCTCGTTCACTTTACAGTACCCTAGCTAGTTCTCTTCACAGTACCTAGCTAGTTCACTTCACGGTACCCTAGCTAGTTCTCTTCACAGTACCTAACTAGTTCACTTCACTTTACCCTTGCTTGTGCACTTCACTGTAACATAGCTTGTTCACTTCCCTGAGACCTAACAGGTTTAAACAAAGCCCCCATCTGTTAGCAGAGGAGGCAGAAGCTCAAGCTGAAGTGTGCTGTTCCATGGACTGGGTCTGGTTGTGACGGACGCAGTAGGACGCCCTGTCAGAAAGGGATACGGGTGCAGCCGAAGGGGCGGGGGTTTGGGCTGCAGCTTTAGGCAAGTGGCAGCAGCATTATCAGTCTATATTTCAGTGCTGTCGACAGGGACACTTTGTCCTCTGGGTGTCATTAGGGAGCGAGGGAACGCTGATGTTTAAGGTACAACACTGAACCTGGGATTATTCAAGAATACTGGAAAGTAAATTGCATTGCCACCTCCACACACACACACACACACACACACACACACTACCTTCACCTAGACACAACATCTTTACAGACCTCCATTGATTTCTGTCCAATGGAGACAGTCATTGTCCACCTTTGACACGCTCCTCATTGCGTTGTGAGCGAGGCTGTAGAGCACCTCAGCACTTTGCCGAGCAGCCACACTTTTAGAGTGCTCCCTGGCATGTCACTATATTCCCTTCTGTTAATGAACAGAGATGCTTTTATTACATAAAAAAGCATGATTGGGAGGTGAAGATGGTTTTGAAAAGATAAAATATCCCTTTTGTGAGTGTGTCCTGATTCTTGACATTTAAAAGCCTACGGAATGAAAATGAATCCCAATTAAAGCCGTGGCCAGGGCCTCTCTGCTTCCCCTCAGGAACAAGATAGCAGGAACCTTTTCCCGACTACGAGCCGTGGAGATTGACCCCATCTCAGAAGGCAGGGGTAAAAGCAGTCCTGAGTGGCCTCGACTCTGGTCTCTTTGACACTCATTTGTAGCGAGGACAAAAGAACCCCTCTATAAAATAAACAAAAAATAGCTACAAATACAGGTGGATATCCAATAGCTATTTTTTTTCCTTCATATTTTATTATAACAGCAGTCACTCTCATTTACAACCAGTTCTCAGTGAATATAGTCCAGGGGCTGAAGAAAGCTAAACTTGAATGTGTCTGTGCCCTGAGCTCACGGAGTAGCTACCTCCAGACACTCAGTCATAGGACATTGTTATGAGTTGTTCCAGACAGGCTGAACAGTATGAATAATGTGCCGTGTGGTTGAGGTTAAAAACACAGCATGGCCTCACAAGGCTGTTGTGGCTACCAACAATAGAACTATATTTATCTGTCTGAGTGTCTGTGTAGTCTTAGGGGGCGTACATCTCGGCCTGTCTCCTGGATCACCTGTTGGAGGAACATGGTTCTCAGCAGGGGGAGGGCAGAGGTCGATGTCCCTGCCTCCATGTTTAAGTGGCAGGTAGGCAGCAGAGGAGCCAGCGGAGCAGCCGGGCAGCGGGCCCCCTGGTCGGAGCCACAGTCCGGACTAACAGAGTGTGTCTGCTGACAGTGTGGCGGTCGCTGGGGGCCGCACTGCCAGGGCCTGCTAACAAAGTGTCTGTGATGGGCCAGGCCTCTGGCTCTGCCGGCGGAGGACCCCGCAGCACCCAGCAAAATTCAATTGGATCCTGGGCGAAGGTGCGGAGCAATCGCAAGAGGCGAGGGACTGATACATTTTCTCCAACATGTTACCATGGGCACGGACAAACGCTTTAGAATCCACAATGGCAGCGAGGGAAAATAGCGGTCTGTAACCTTAGCGCCGCATTGCAATCCTCTACATCTAAGCCAAGGACTGGTATGAAAGAGCAACAATAGCATGGCATTATGAGAGGAAGCGTTTTCACACCAGCCTGCATGTCCATGTCTGTATGAAAGTGTGTACGTGTGTGTGTGTGTGTGTGTGTGTGTGTTTGTGTGTGTGTGTGTGTTTTTGTGTGTGTGTGTGTGTGTGTGTGTGTTTCTATGTGAAGGTGCTGTATTCGAAAGAAAAGCAATTTAGCGTTAAACTATCTGACTGAAAGCAGAGGTTGTGGCGAGTGGGGGGAGGCAGAGAGATGAAGACAGGGAGGTGTAACCCCCATCATCCCCCCCCCCCCAACAGCCACTGGCCAACTGTAGCGCGACACACACATCCTCTCCGATGAGTTAAAAGGGATGGAGTGGATGAAATTTCAAAGCCTCCCCTGCAGACACACACTAGGCTTTGCACACATCAGCAGTGAGACGCTGAAATATTCCACTCCACAGTCCCAGTCTGGGCTTCTCCCCTGTACGCATGTATCAGACATGGTTCTGCTGTGATTAATGAGACAACCACTCCATAGGAAAGGGCTGTGTGTGAGTGTGTTTGCGTGCCTGTGTGTGTGTGTGTGTGTGTGTGTGTGTGTGTGTTTGTGTGTGTGTGTGTGTGTGTGTGTGTGTGTGTGCGCGCGCGGGGTGTTTGTTGTGTATGTGTGTAATTTTTTGATTCCCTTCTGTGGTGTGTTTATAAATTCAATGAAGCTAAAACTGTACTTAATTAAAAATGAGTCTCTGAGTCCTATTTCCCATGATGCCCCGCTGCAGGCAATATATAGGCAAATGAAAGACAGTTAGAGATAAGAGGGGAAGTGTTTAAAAATGGCCGACCTTTTAGCTCCCCTCTCCTATTATGGGCAACAATGCAATGTTTCACTGTCAGGCTTGATTAACTGGTCAGATGACATCATTATAGCCCTCCCTCCCCAAACAGAGCACAGTGCTACATCTCTCCTTCTAGATTCACCGTCTTCCTCTATCACTCTACAAGCAGCCTCCATCCCATCCCTCTCTGGCTCCCGTCAGTGTCATGTAGCCTATGGCGTTGTACAACATGCAAGGCAAACGAGAGCCCTAACCGGGCCTTGGACCTCTCCTTCCAGCCTAACAGGCGCTAATGGCTTGACAGGGCGTCGCCGCGCTCCTCTGAGGGTGAGCGGATGCGTATCGTTTGACATGCTGTCCACGGCTCTCTAACAGCTAGGGTCACGGCGTCAGATTCCTGCCTATTGATCAGAACCCCGCTACCAGCGTCCGGCCATCTTCTCCAAGCTCCCCAGCAGACTGTGGGCTTTCTTTGTCACCTTTCGCATAGTAATTACGGTGATTAATGTGAGGACGGACCTCGCCGCCAACCCCAGCTACTCCATCAAGACGGTAATGAAGGAATTAGCCCTTTAATGGAGAATACATAGCGCTCGACCTAGGAAAGCATATAGTCTTTTATTTGACTGTTTTGTTGTTTCTCTGAGGCTTTCCCTAGCCACATTTCCCTGGAGGGGGATGGTTTTCAGGCCCCCCGAGAGCGAGAGCAGCGGTCGGGTTCTTTGCCCTTGTCAGCACGTCTGCGATGACCTCTAAAAAAGAAGAAAAAAAATTAACGACGAAGATCATATCACAAAAACCAATACGAGGGGCAAGGGGCCTTTGCGCAAATTGATTTGGCCACCCAGAGCTCAGTCCCATCTCAATGAGGTGGCGAGATGCTCCCCGACATATATCACTGTCAGCGGCCGCACTGAGATGTGATGTCTATCTCTACGAGCTCTGTTTCTTTCACCATGTACCGCTGGGTGTCTGGCTGCGTGATAAGTGCCACTGAGTGATGAGAAATAAACGGTTAGCGCCTTACGCTAATGCACCACTCCCTGTGCTGCATTTGGGTGCTATCAGGCCAGAAGGCAGGCAGGCAGGACGGCAAGCAGGTAGTCGGACAGAGCGGTAGACACGCCGGCCAGGGGACAGTGTTGTGGGCCTTTGTTTCGCAGCAGAGGGCCACTGGTCTGTGGCAAATAGATTACTACTGTGGGGGAGAGTTGTCTCCAGCACACATGCTTTATGACATGAACACCAGGCACAGAGGACAGGGCAACGTCCTCTGAACACCAAGCACAGAGGACAGGGAAAAGCCCCCTGAACACCAGGCACAGAGGACAGAACAAAGCCCCCTGAACACCAGGCACCGAGGACAGAACAAAGCCCCCTGAGCACCAGGCAGAAAGGATGAGTCAAAGCCCCATAAACAGGAGACAGGATGAGGCATAGCCCCCTGAACACCAGGCAGAGAAGACAAGGAAAAGCCCCCTGAACACCAGGCAGAGAAGACAGGGAAAAAACCCTGAACACCAGGCAGAGAAGACAGGGCAAAGCCCCCTGAACACCAGGCAGAGAAGACAGGGCAAAGCTCCCTGAACACCAAAGAGGACAGGACAAAGCCTCCTGAACACGAGAACATACACCGCGGCAGGCAGCCACGGCCTTCACTGGCTGTCTCCTAGGTAGAGAACAAAGCCGAGCGTCTGACTAGAGCGCAGGCCCAGGCCCTGGGATAAACATAGTGGGAAAATCCCACACGGCCAGAGAGCACGCTCTCTCTCTCTCTCTCTCTCTCTCTCTCTCCCTCTCTCTCTCTCTCTTCTCTCTCTCTCTCTCTCTCTCTCTCTCTCTCTCTCTCTCTCTCTCCCTCTCTCTCTCTCTCTCTCTCTCTCTCTCTCCCTGAAGGCTGCAGTGACACCATAAATGCTACACTTTCCAGCGTGTTAACCACACCAGGCTAGCCGGGCGGCTTCCTTTCCTTCCGGCTGACAGCCCCCGTGAGACACTTAATTACAGCCAAGTGCAACACGGCGCCGTGTCAATTATCGCCTGGTTAAAACTCTCTCCATCGCTCGCGAACATTTGCCTTCAGAGTTTCCACCCAAAGTTTGTCCTGTTTTATTTCTGTTCTCTGCCTTGCCTGAATTACATTGGACCGAGAGCCGTACAAACAGGAGGGATTTTAACGCCTGAGATTGGAAGAGGGTAACCTAATCTTCTGTAATTGGCGAAATGGTTCTCATTTTTATTGCCTCACTTCAGAGCGGAGGGTTGGTCGGCGTGCGGCTATGATTTGCATTGGGATATTCATTTTCATAAGGGCCAGGAAATGGAAAGCGCTGAGGTGTTATGAACTCACCTATTAAAGCCAATCACTATCAATCAGACCAAACACTCTAACTTAGCTGCTATGGGGAAGCAACAAAGAATTCCAGGGCTCCGTAGCATCTCCTGGCTACCACAGAATAGGTCCTCTATCCTCTGCCTGTGCTGAGGAAGTGTTGTGGAACAATACATCACAGGGTTCATGGTTTTAAAATGGCCCCTCTAATGGGATTCCTCTGGCAGACACAGCGTCCTCGCCTCGGCGGAGGCCTCGCTCCGGATTTTGCCTAATTGCCATCTTCAGATCAATCCCTTTTCCCCTGCCAACTCATATGGCACACGACGCTGCGAGCGCGTTCTGTCAGCCCCCGCGCCTACCATGGTCCCCCCCCCCGTCTCTCCGTTCTGCGGGGCATGTGTGCAGGCCCCGGGGTCTTTGTCCGTGTGCTGTCGCCTGACGTGCAGGAGAGCCGGGGGGCCACAGAGGCGTGCTGTGCTGACACATCTACATGGTTGGCTCAGTGTCTACCCCTGCTGACCTGTGTGGCCATTAGCCTTGCAACACAAGCAGGCCACGGGGCCTCTGCATCTCAGCCCACAAACACACACACACGCGCACACACACACACGCACGCACACACACACCGTGCCCTCCCACACATCATCTGGCCGCGGACACATGAGTGGGCGGACTAAATGTTACCCTTATATCACAGGACAGCGTGTGGGGATGGACACCGATGTTCTGACCTCTAAACAAACTAACACACACTCTAACACACACTCTAAACCGACTGTAAACACACACACTTTCACACACTCTAAACACAATTAACACACTGTAAACACAGGCTGTAAACACACACTCTAAACACATCCTCTAACACACACTTGCACAAACTCTGAACACACACTCTTCACACACACTCTTAGCTCACGCTCGCTGTCCCCCGCTGCTCGTGTCTGTGTTGCTCTACCTCATGCAGACACATACACACATTCCTATAAACACATGCAGACAAATACACACATTCCTATAAACACATGCAGACACATACACCCATTCCGATAAACACATGCATTCCTACCACTACACAACCAACACAGGAGAGTATTTAAACCAATGTATAGGTTGTCTGTCCAAGTGTACACTGTCAGTTATGCATTGCCTAATGCATTCCACTGCAGAAAGGCAAAAGCTCATCCTTATTCAATAGGGAACCAAATTGAAGTGTAAATAGCAATTAACATCTGGCGTTGAAACACCAGTGGAGCATGCATATGGATAAAGAACACACGCCCACATCAGTGCATAAACAGAGACCTCCTCCCATTAAAATCAGCCTTATCAAACACACAGACAATGGCTATTGACTTGTGAACCATAACTCCCAGTCAGCGGTAGTAGAACCCCCCCCCCAAACAACCTCAGCATGGAGAGGATATTAAATGTTATGTTCTATACTATATGTTGCGTGAAACACACAAAGTGACAGAGGAAGCAAAACTGTCATCAACAAAGTGTGATTGAGCATGAGAGAGACTTAGGAGAGAGAGTATAAGAGAGTGTAAGCTGGGCTGCTTCACGCGGACCACACTCCACGCTTGTCAACAGTGTCCCCCGTCACTCAGCTGGGACTATCCTACGGCTCAGCACACCAAGACCCGCCCCCCTAACCATCCTCCTCCCCGCCCCGCCGTCGCTCCACCGTCCTCCCCCGAAAACACCTCCTCAGAACAGCCTCTTCAGAGCAGCAGCACACGGCTGTCTGCTCCGTCTTCCATCTCTCTCTCTCTCTCTCTCTCTCTCTCTCTCTCTCTCTCTCTCTCTCTCTCTCTCTCTCTCTCTCTCTCCCTCATGCGCGCCTCCCCTCTCTCCGAGTCTTTCCCCTCCTCCTCCCTCTGTCACTACACGGCGGTCGGGGAAAATGAAAAGACAAGAAACAACAATAGGGAAAAAATGGCAACAACATAAAAGCGTCGGCCAAATAATAATAATACAAGAGAAGATGCGAGGAAGGCGGACATTGGGGGGAGGGGATCGGGAGAATTAGCATGAGAATACTCACAGTGCGCTGGAGCGGCGTGGAGCGGCGTGGAGCGGCGTGGAGCGGGCTCTCCGTCAGACACAACCTGCACACAAGATTGGCAAAAAAAGAAAACTAGGCTGTGAGCGCGGCAAAGCCAGAGGAGGAGGAGGAGAGAAGAACGGGTGGGGGAGGAGGGAGAGGGGGCGCATCATCCAACGCACGCACCAAACAAAATAAAGAAATAAAGACTTCCTCGAGGAAGGTGCGGGGAGGGGGAGGAAGAGGAGGAGGAAAAGAGATGCCCGAGTGCAGGGGAGGAAAGGAGAGAGGGAGAACGAGAAGACAAGCGAAGGAGGGAGGGTGTGTGTGTGTGTGTGTGTGTGTGTGTGTGTGTGTGTGTGGAGGTGGGCTGTCGTAGGGAAATATAAAGAGAGAGGGATAGAGACAGAGAGGCGCGCGTTGCAGCATGACACGGGACAGGTCTGATCTGCGGTCCGCCCACCTCCTTATCGGTCTCCCTCTCTCCCCCCTTCAAAGCACTGGGTGCTGCCCCCACAACCTTCCCCCCTCCCTCCCTCCCCTGACAACACCCCCACAGGCCACAGTGTCTCCCTGCCACACAGGGCTGCTCACCGTACAGACGCTGCCTGAGACAGAGCCCCCACGCTATCACCCTCTGGTCGCACCACCACACTGCCCCTGATCCCCCGCCTCTCCCACGCCACCTTCCCTGCGACTCCACCCCCCTACCCCCCGCGCTGGTGGAGCGAGAGAGAGGGAGGAAGCCTTCAAAATGAACGCAGAGCAATCCCAGTGGCATTGAGGCAATTACAGAGGCTGGTACTGTTTTCTTTCGCGCTCTCTCTCTCCCTCTGTCTCTCTCTCTCTTTTATTTCCTCTCCAAGTTCCTTTCCCCTCTCTGTCCGTCTTGTGTGCTCCAGACATGTGCCTCTATTAATGTAGCTTCTGTCACTTCAGCTGTTTGGTCAGATTACTCCTGTCTATGCTACTACCCCCCCCCCCCCCCCCCCCCCCCCCCCCCCCACCCCCCCCCACCCCACCCCCAACCAAAAACCCACCAACCAACCCACCCCAACCAACCCACACCAACACAAACCCACCACACCCACAAACAAAAAAAACAAAAA
>JAVQJS010151789.1:0-11357 GCA_036024795.1 Galaxias rostratus | reverse complement strand
TGTCTGTCTGTCTGTCTGTCTGTCTGTCTGTCTGTCTGTCTGTCTGTCTGTCTGTCTGTCTGTCTGTCTGTCTGTCACATAGAGACAAAAACTTTCAGCTGAATATTTCATGGTAGATGTTAAACCTGTGGCATATTTTGACAAACCAATTCTGCTCGTGTCCGTTTCCCCCTTAGGCGAGTGCTGACGCCACTGTTTTCATGCTGCAGCTCCTACTGGCTAACGCTCCATGGTAGCAGTCAGTGAGGGAGGTGTCATGATGTTTCTTGTTCCCTCCTCAGTTGGCCCCCTGTCTCACCTTTGACCTCATTTGCATATCACCTTTCCTGTCTCGGGCTGTCCAGGCTGCAAGCTGGTGTGTCTCAACTACCACCTCATTTTCTACTTCCACGTTTCTCTCTTTCTCTTTCTCTTCTTATTTCCCCGCATTTACATTTTTCAGTGGCAAAAAACGCAATGTTGCTTCTTCTTCGGTCTCACACTGGCTGCATGGGTAGCCTCAACATTTACAAGGGTTGTGAGCCTCCAGAAGCAGCCTCTTTGTGTTACGTGGTGGTGATCACCCCCACTGGTGACCTGATTGAATGTGCTCATGTGGGTGTTGCCTCTACCCTGGCCCCCGACTCTCCTTTCAGGGTCACTGGGTCAGGGGCTGAAAGGAGGTCAGCTCAGGGAATGGACACCAAGAGGTCAGGAGACGTTCCTCCCGGCAGCCTACGTGTTCATGTTTGAACGTTGTGACGTCTCCAAGTAAAACGGGGTCAAACTGAAGTAACAGCAATCGTTTCAAGACATTACGATCCGCCTTAGTTTTTACTGTGTTACCAATGACGGGGAAGTGAGGTGTGTTTGCTACCGTGATTGGAGAAATTCTGTAATGTGTTTTTAATAAAGTGCGTGTGCGTGTGTGTGTGTGTGTCTGTCTGTCTCCCCCTCCCTCGGTGCCAGGCACGGAGCGCAGAGATCCCAGAGTTGAGCGCCGAGCCCCTCCTTCGGTCCGGCAGCAGCACGGCCAGCATGAAGGTCAAGAACGTCAAGAAGTGAGTGGGCCAGCTCTCCTCAAGCACCCAGACAGTGGCACAACACTGCAGCCCTTATTCTGCTTCACCTCACACTGTGCTCTCACTCTGTTCCATACCCCCTTTCCATTCACATTACAGACTTTCCGTCCACCGCCCGTCTTTGTGTTTCTCTTTGTTCATGCCGATACATTTTTCATACGCCTTCTCCTCTCCTCCTCCTTGTTCCTTTTCTTCAAAAAAAACATGTAATTCTCTTCAGCGTTCTTTTGTATAATAGCCTACCCTCCATAGCCTACCTGTCTTTCTTACTTCTCTTAATGTCTCCGCCTTCCCATCTGTTCAGTTCCCTATCATCTTGTCCTCACACCTTGTAATGTGAGTATGAGCATGCAGGAGTGAGTGTAACAGCTCTGACCCCAGTCCACTCGGTGTCTTTCAGACTCTCCTTCACTAAGGGCCACTTCCCCAAGCTGGCCGAGTGCGCCCACTTCCACTACGAGAACGTGGACTTTGGAACCATCCAGGTAAAAGCACCGTTTATGTTGCGTTTCAGTTGGATTATGTCAGTCGCCTATAGGGGTTTGACAGCGTTAGCACCAACCACAGCTTTTAAAGGGCTCCGGAGTCCATGCAGGGTAACCTTGCCGTTGACAGAATATTTACACAGAGTGAGGAGCGTGTGTGTTTACTTTGACTGGCGGTGGTGGCGTACGTATGTGGTTTGTGGGTACACGTGTACGTTTCTGTTTGCATGCACCATATGGATGGGTTTTCTGGCGTGTGTGTAGGAGGGGGTGGAAGGCTGTCTGGTTAGTCTAATTAGCAGTCCTCAACGAGAAGCAGCGGCTCCATGCCGCTCCAGCGGTTGCCGATTCTCTCTACCCCTCCCCATCGGCCCAGCAGGAGGTCAAAAGATTCTCTCTTTCTCGCTCTCTCTCTCTCTCTCTCTCTCTCTCTCTCTCTCTCGCTCTCGCTGAAGGATTCCCAACGTATGCCTCTGGCCTTCTGTTGGACTGTGGCTAGCTACTAAGGCCATGCTGCTACTAGTTTTGGGGAAAGGTTATCTTCCAATGCATGTTCTGCTTGACTTAGCCCGATAGAGATAAGCCTCCACACTACAGTTAGTTTGTCCACTCTATGTTGTATCATCGCTCCACTTAGTTTGGATCTGTTGTTCGTGGGGATTGAGCTACGAAGCTAAACAATGATTGAGCTACGTAGCTAAACAATGTCAACCATTGTTTTTACCGATAGAAAGACCTCAACTCTAATTATTGACTTAGTTTTCATTTGAGGGCAAATGCTTAAAGCTACTATAGGCAACATTTTCATATAAGCCAATTATCAATACATTTCTACTGATAGCACACTGTATATGGAAGAATTCAAAAAAAAATGTAGGATTGAAAATGTTTCAATATTTCGTCATCGCCTTAGTTCCCACAATGCACCGCAGGTGCCATTGAGCTCTCCATAGACATTTGTGTTTTTAATTACGTCCAGTGGAAACGCACTGTTTAAGAGAATTATTTGAATGTTTGTTGGTCGTAGGCTGTAATGCACTGTTTCACACGGTTTCCAGTGAGACCTGTCTGCTTTTTGTAGCAGAAATAACATAATCTGCCCAGCAAGGCCTAGCCGTGAGAAAACCTCTTTGTCCAATCTGAGGGTCTTTACCCACCGCTGGTCCTCTGCCACTGCGGTAGTCCCCGTCTCCACAAGGACACTGCCTTTAATCCCGCCTCGGCCAGACTCCCGGCTCTGCTCTGCGCCTCCATATGGTAACCCGGAGAAGCCCATTTATCCCAGGCCGGCCCCACAGGGCCCCCCTGAGCAGGCCAGACACAGGACGGCATTGTGGAGGGACGCCACCGGGGAGCTGACAGTGTTCCCGTGCAGCATTACATTTGGACCGGATAATGGAGTACACTCGTATTGAACACAATGTAGCCTAGGCAACCAGCCAATGGAATGGCTTTTAAAAGATTTCTGGAGCAGTGTGGGGTTCACAGAGACCGTTAATTAAATATTCTAGGCATCTGATTATGCAGTCACTTCTTTAGTCCAGTAGGGGTCAGACTTTTATTAGCCTTGACATTCAATGGATTATGCAGGACAGATCGTAAAGCCTGCAGATTACGCAAGATATTAAGAGGCCTACTTTCGTCTTCATCTGGGCTTTTTTGATGTACGGACCAAATTGACTGTGAATAGCCCACTGCTAATACAGAGGGTGTGATATTCAGCGTGCTATATTTTTCATCTTTACGATCCCAGCTGCCTAGGCTGGCATTGAGCTGCAGGCTGGGTTTCAACCATGGTGGTTTTACCAGTGCTTTGTAATTAGGGCTCCCCTTGTTGTCTCTGCATGTCGGCCACTGTGGAACAGCCGTTTGGTTTGTAGCCCCAACAACAGCCTCCCCCACCCCCCCTCCATGGGAACAACGCCCCCCCATCTATTTTGCATCTTCATTTTTATTTTTCTGTTCTCGTTCATGCCAGTGTAGGCGGGGTATTGTGTTGTCAAAGTCAAATGTAGATGCTCTTGGTATGCTGTCTACAGTAATCTATGTGAATAATTGCAAAGGGCAGCACCAGTTACTGAGCTGATTAGGTAAGGGAAGATGGAGCTTTAGATTTGGCGTTTGATCATTCTGGAGGCGAAGTCAGTTTTGCTAAACAGATGTCTTTATTTGTCGATAACAAAGCTTATCAAAATACGCTATGCTTGTTTGAACAACTTGAAGATCGTGTAGTATTTTGAAGAGAACCCCCTTTCTCTCCGACATGACCGCTTTCTGCTGGCTTGTGGCTGCAGCCATTCATCTTTTAACCCATTTCTAATCAATATTCCTTTTCTGGCCGACACATTTGTGTGTGACAGACAGTGGAGCTTACCCCCTCAACACCGTCCTATCTCTAATTCTGACTGCTCTCTCATCTATCTCTGTTCAATCCTCAAATTGCTTGTTCGTTCTCCGTTATGCAGAACTGAACAGGGGGAGATTTAAAAAAGATTTCCGTGGGAAAGGAGTACACAATGTTATGCAAGCTACAAGTTTATTGTTGCCTAACAAATGTAGACTCGCACTAATGAGGCATGCTGTAACGTTTCTACTGCCCACTCTGATTGATTGGTGACGTAGGTTGGTTAATGTGGAGATTCTTTATACATGCCCATACTGGGCAATCTATGGTGTTAGCTATTCATTGGTAATAGTGAGATGCCAATTTACAAGCACTGACAGGTGACACCCGGTGGTTTCTGTCGTGTTTTTTGCTGTGCTGTTACTGTTTCAAAATGCCATTTTAACGATGTCTGTTTTGTGTTGAATGGGATGTTAACTTAGAACTATAGCCTTTTCCCTTTTTTAAGATGAATGAAATCACAAATTGATGTCAAAGTTTTACATGAATAAGCGATGCTTTTTGTGTTCTCTTGCCAAACATGTAGTGAGAAGGGAGAATTGCACAACCCCCCCCTGAAAAAATGGATGGAGGAACAGGTCAATGAGGTTACACTTTGTTATTACAGTTGTGGGCAGTCAGAGCAGGCCCTGTTCACACAACTATCAACGTCATGCGTGTGCTGTAATCAATGGGGAGCATGAGCCTTCCTGGTGGCCTATGTCCGCATGTGTGTAAAACATGCATGCGTGTGTGTGTGCGTGCGTGCGTGCGTGTGTGAGGGAGACATGTATCTGTGTGTGTGTGTGTGTCTGTCTCTGTGGTTTCAGGCTAAGGAATGACAGGATTCTCTGCTATTACCACAGCACACAATGGAGGAATTGTAGGGCTGAGGTTCACTCTTTATGGAGGCTTACTGTTAGATAGACAGGCAGCCTTGGGCCTTGCAATTGGCTAGAAATATGCATGCTCACACACACACTTATCCTCATGCAGGTGAACACACATGCACAGCAGACGGTGTTCTGAAATGCTGCTCTGGTGCTAAAGGAAGCAGTCGCTCCGATTAACCAACCAGGTTTCGCCCCCCTCCCCCCTGTCTGGGCCGGCTCTGGTTGTCTCACACATCAACTCGGCATCCCTTAAAGTCCAGAGGGCCTAGACACCTCGCTCAGCTGCTGCTTCCTCCCCCCCCCACCCCCACACACACACACACACACACACACACACACACACACATTCTCTCTGTCGTGCTCTCTCCTCCTACTCCCTGTCACCAAATTGTGGACACCCGATCCAGTGGCCTCTCCGCCGACGGCAGCCAACAATCAGGCGGGTGCTCTCGCTGTCTCCACCACTTCAGACCACCTCCAGCACCTCCTCACTGCTAGTCTGCAACTCCTCCATTTCATCCTGCCTCCACCACCTCAGAGCAGCTCCAGCACTCCTCACTGCTAGTCTGCAACATCTCCATTTCATCCTGCCTCCTAAGCTTACCCCCTTGGCTACAGTCGTTGGTAGAAATATTTTCCCTATTACTCACTTCTTCAGAAAGACGGAGGAACCGACCGAGTTATCTGCAAGTAATAAGCCATCTGTAGGAGGTCAAGTGTGCCTGGTGATAGCTGAGATGTGGCTGTTGTTCAGATTAAGAATTCATAGCCGGATATAGGGCGTTCTATTCCCCCTTGTGTGAATTGTAAACTTTGGTCATAACCGCTCAGAGCTGATTTATCATAGTGCTCCCTGTCTGAGTGTGTGACACCCCCTGGCACCGCAGCCATCCATCTCGTCTGTCACCTCCCCCAGTGGTCCCCGGTGTTCAGGGCTGAGATCTCAGCTAGGCCAGGCCGGCGTCTCCCAAGGCCCTGCCACTCTGGACGGCCGTGTTTAAATCACGCTCTCCCCGGCCACTCTGTTTCACCCCGCTCTCGCCATGAGGTAGTCTGGCTCCGGCCGCGGCTCCTGCTTTATGCACACTCTGAGCCAATGGAAAATCCCATGCCGATGCCTTCCACAGCTCCGCTGGAATGTAGGTTACTATGGTTTTTAGAGGGGTATGGTTTCACGTGTTGAAATCAAATGCGCTTCTTCTTCTTCTTTTTATACGGTAGCATACCCACGTATGCGTTCACCACGTTGGGGTACATATTTAAAGTGCACAATATATAACATTCAATACTAGGCTTTAGTCGGTCACATATGGAAATCGTATTGAATGTCGTTGGAGGAACTAGACCAACGCGTAGACAGGGGGTCATATAAATTGAATGATGCACTGCCAGTGGAGAGGCTGTCAGCATGGCCTGTTGGAGCTTGCAGAGGCTGATGGAACGACTAGGACGTTGTTGCTCACAATGCCAAACTGTTTTCTCCCACAATATACACAGTGTATTCTGTTCCCATCATCCCCTAGCTGCTTCTCTCGCTGGGTGTCCAGATGCCATTTATTGCCATTCATCTCTCTTGTCTCCTCTCTGCCTTTTCTTTCTCACCTCTCCTGTTGTCGCTGTGCTGGTCACACCGTGGGATGCCTATTCTGGTTTTCTATTTTTTTTTCGGCGGGTGTTGGGGCTATTTGTGTTTCTGTAAGTTACACAAGGAATTGCTGCATAAAGGCGAAAAAAATACTGAACTCCCACAATGACGCTGAACCACTGAATTCAGATGTCTATATTTTTTAAAGGTTTATGATTGAATTCTATCTAAATGTGCTTAGAAACTGCATGGCCCGGGGTAGAGGTATTCCCAACGGGGATTATGTTGAATCTGATCTGGATTCACAGTGCTGGATGGCCAGGAAACCCCTGTCCTTTTTCAGAGGTGGACGGCCCACTTACTTCCATCCAAGCCCAAGTTGTGGACGGTGATGTGTTGATCAGCACCATCTGGTCCACTCGGACCAGCTCAGGGACGGCCTGGGAGGAAATGGCCTCAGCTCTCCTCACATTTTACCCTCCCCTCAGATTTACGGCTCGGAGCGCAAACACTGGGTTTATTCTCTGCCTCTAGGTGACTGTATCAACCTTGTTCAACTCGCCTCTCAACCCCCGTCTCCTCCCAGAAGTAAGGAGAAAATGCTGACGCGACACGAGGGAAATCAAACGGGCTGTGGCCTGAAAGATATGTGGAGTTACCTGCAGAATGATGGTTGGTGCGGGGTGAGAAACTTCCAGTGGCACTGGGCTGCTGAGTACAAAGCCTCAGCAAAGCTTCATCCATCCATCTCATTTTGACGGGCTTTGCCCTCCTCGCATCTCCCCATAATGTACCCTTGTAGAGAACCGTGCGTGTGCGTGTGTGAGAGAGAGAGAGAGAGAGAGAGAGAGAGAGAGAGAGAGAGAGAGAGAGAGAGAGAGAGAGAGAGAGAGCGAGAGAGCGAGGTTTTCTTGGCTCTCCTAATTAATCAAGCCAGTCGTTTGTATACATTTAGTTGCCATGACGTAACGTGCCTCGCCTCAGCTGGCTCAAGCAAAGGATGCCGATGGGAAGGAAGCGGCGTGTGAAATGAAGCTGGGGGAGGGGAGCTCCCCACGTGGTCCACCTCCCTTTGTCTCCTCATCCCGCTACCTCACCGGGACACTCACGAGACAGGATGATGTCACACGCAGTTGATCTGACTCTGCTGCTCTGCAGCGGATGGTGTCTTTGAGTCATCCCCACTTTTAACAGTGAGAGGCTAAGGGCGAACCAGCACAGCTTTAACAACATTCTATACAGCAAGGGATTTTACTTTTACTGAATAGTACATGGCTTTCATGACTTTCCTTTTCCTATCAAGATAGAATGAGTTTGTGCCCCTGATTTAACGGGTCTGTAAGATTTTAAAGAAAATATATTGCTCACTCTCCTTATGATTGCTTTTCCCGTGCTTCACAGTGGCCTGATTTCAATTTGTCCCTTCAATGGTATTGTGAGGCAGGGCTACATTGCTTATCACGCTAATCACATCAGGCCAGGTCTGCCTATCGGCAAGCCTTGCCAGCTTCTCGACACATAATGCTGCTAGGTGATGTTCGGCTGAGCTAAATGAGCCAGCAAGGCTGCTCACTCCCTCAACCAATGAGGTGTGTGTGTGTGTGGGGGGGGGGGGGGTCTTGCATATCTGTTGGTATTGCTGGCTTATCTTTCGTAGCGCAGGCTGTACCTGAAAATAAAATGCGTGCACGGCGTTGTTCCCCCTAGGACATTCTATTTGTCCGTGTACTTTATGCTTGACTCCTGCCTCTCCTGCAGCCTCATTAAAGTAATTACTGGCAGACAATTACTGAGGTGGTGTCTAGAAAGGAACGTCGACTAGTTCCAAAGTGTGCTCAGTGACTAGAAAGTTGCCTACACAAGGGTACTGTATTGACAAGCCTATATGTTTCCACCACGCAGTAAATCAATTGTATTCCCAGTGGGTGCCCTTGCTGCCCCATCAATTGGAGGGCGAGCTGGAGGAAGTTGCAGAGGCACTACCTGGGGTTGGGTTTGTGTTGTGTGCACATCCAAGTGTTGAGGGAGTACGTCAAAATGTGACCCTTTGTCTTTTAAGGGGATTTGCAGCGTGTCCCTCCTATCTGTGCTCTAATCTGATCCACTTACCGTGATCACTTGCTCTGTTGAAATCCAGTCGAAAGCATTCTCCCAGCTCATACACCCCGCCGTCCAAACACATGCCAGGCTGCAGCTGTATTCTCTCACTACTGTTACAGCAAAGCCCCATAGGCACCAAAGCCCTCGAAGCCGCTGTCGCTCTGCCGACCGTCAGAATTACCACGGTGCAAAATGTTGAAGTGTCTTGGCGTGGGAGAGCCACTCCAATCACAGCAGCTCTTCATCTACCTCTGCAGTTCTCCTTCTTTTTTTGGAAGAGGCCTAACTTTTACAGAATGTCCTGAATGGTTGCTTTAGCAAAACCACCGTGTGTCAGGCTTTCCATGCTCCAAATCTACCTTGTGTTAACCATTCAATTTGATCCATGTCTCCACAAAACGACTAAACAAACATAAATAATCAAATCAAATAAATAAAAATACTGGAAACGTATTATCCTCATCAATATTAAACGCATTAGGTTACGTAACACAACAACCTGCCTTTAAGACGGCGCTGAATGATTGTGAGTTTTGATGATGTGGCTTTACCATATGTCTAAACACAGTCATATGCAATCAAAGCAGCACATGACCTACACAATGAAACCTCAGCTAATTAAGGTCATATGGAAAACATGCCTATAGCTTGTGGCCATCTGGTTTAACAGCTCCATCAGGAAGGAGGATTCATTAGAAGTTGATGGAGGTGGAAACTATCGACAGTGACTATGATTGCCCCATGGACACGATACCTGAATGACAGTCTGTGTCGGCCACAGTTTCAAACTTGGAAGTTTTGATTTGTCTTTACGGTGGTTCTATGCTTGTGACTTGTATAGTAGGTTGACTTTACCACAAGGTTTCATAGTTTGTGTTTTTCATAGTGGATGAGGGCCTGTTAATTTTTCCCGTTGTCCCTGTGAGGTAATCTCATTGTTATGCCTATGCTGCAATTCTAACTACCTGTTGCCAAAGCTATGCAGCATTTCAAAAAGCAATTTTCTCGCAAGTTTCAAAACTGCCCCGCATTTCGGGTCTCTATGTGGTTTTGGCAGTAAAACGTCACAAGGGAGAAATAGTTGGCTGGGTCCGACAGCAGCACAGGGCTCTTGGATTCTGCTGGCCGACGCTGTGTGGCTGGCCTCTTAACTCTCTATTCCTCCCTCTCCCCCTGGAAAAGGCCTTCTAATCCCTCTCATATGGGATGGCACGTATGATGTCACTGCTCTTGAGGCTCCACCAGAAATCACTAGTTTTAGTTTTTTTGTTCCTGTAGCTAACCCATTGAATGGAGCATGGGCGGGTGGAGGAGTAGTGTTGAAGCAAAGAAGTAAGGAGAGTCTTTGACTTTGAGGCATGGTGCTCTGAGACTTCCCAAGCCAGCTCTAACTGATCTAGGGAGCTTCATTCTCGCTTCAGCTCCAATCTCTGCTCTTTGGTGCAGCTGCTTTTGCTTTTGTTTTATTTAGTTATCTTTTGCTTGTGCACTGTGCATGCAGCGGACATGAGTAAGACAACATTACTGAAAACCATAATCCTAAAGCTTTCACTTCCCATCAATGCCGGGAAAAATGTTTTATGGATAGGGTGCCAGAGCTTTTTTATCCTCATGCCATTTCTTTATTAAGAGGAAGCAACTCGGATCTGTTTTAATGCCTGTTTCGAATTCCTCTCTTTATGAAAGAGGCAAAGGAGGAATTCCACCAGAAAAAAAAGAAAAAGGGCTCGTGTTGGAGAAAGAAACAGCTCTCCTGCAAGGGCATCCCCCTCTCCTCCACCCTCCCCTCTGTTTCTTTTGGCTCTCTCCAGCCCTCTGCTTTGTCCTGGGGACTGTACCAACGAGAAAGAGAGAAGAGGGGGAGGGGGTGAGCGTGTGAGAAGGAAAAAGAAAAGAGGAGAGCGAATGCATGTGGCTGGGGGACGGACAGAGTGACCGGGTGCACAGCGAGAAGGAGAGAGAAAACAAATCAGCTTTTTTTTTTTTTAACAGTGCTGTCTTTCTCATTCTTCTGCTGAGCAGCAAATGGAGCATAAACTCTAGTGTTTTTAGCACGCGCTGTCTGAAAATGAGAGCGTGAGTGGGATAGAAAGAAGTGAAGAAAGGAAGAACGCAAAAAAAGAAGCCTAGCGAGTGACACAACACCGCCGTGGAGTAGTGAACAAAAGCAGAGGGTTTGAGAGCGGCCCAAGCCCTGCTGTGGAATCCTCCAAACCACCGTCTTCCTGCTGCCGAGCTCCAGGCAGGCAGGGAGGGGGGGTGTTACACACTCCCCACGCACGGGACAGCAGCAGGGGGTCCAGCACGGAAGGGAGAGCCCGGTGTGCAAGAGGCTGACATCTCGGTCCCACAGAGTTTCGTTTCTTTTTCTTCTGGCGCGTTGGACCCTGGGGGTTGTTTCGACCGTCTCCCTCTTCTCCCCCGTCCCCCAGTGAGAGATGGAGGCGGCAAGCCAAAGCGGGATCTAGTCCTGGAGAGACCATTCAGCTGGAGGGACTCAATGTGGTGAGCGCTTGCTGCAAGGAGTAGGACGCCGAACAATAGGACTGTGCACAGGCACCTCAGTGCAGAAAGGACACTGCTGCTGTGAGTACCGGGGGGGAGGCTTACTTTGGTTTCTTTTCTCCAGCTTGTCTTTCACTCTCCAGTTCCACTGAGCCCATGTCCTGGTCTGCTACAGTCTTTAACAGCTAATGCTCGAGAGGAAAGCTGCAGCCAGTGTGTCCTCCTCCTCCTCCTCATCTGGGACAAGGCCACCATGAGTGGGCTCTCTATAGATGCTATGTGTGTGTGTGTGTGTGTGTGTGTGTGTGTGTGTGTGTGTGTGTGTGTGTGTGTGTGTGTGTGTGT
>JAVQJS010151768.1:0-13824 GCA_036024795.1 Galaxias rostratus | reverse complement strand
GCCCCGGGTTTCCAACCCCCCGCCCCCCACATCGGGCCCCGGGGGGCCCACCCCCCCCCCCCCCCCCCCCCCCCCGCTGGTGTCAATGGCAGAGCCTCCGCTCTCACACCAATTACTATCAAACGACAATAGGGGGGGTGGGGGGTCATTTGAGGGAGCGGCCCCCTCTGGGTGTGAGAGCCAATTATGTCACGGCGCCGGGCCGGCACACACGGGCCAATCACAACAGGGATTATGTTGTCAGAGAGAGGAGGCGGGCCGTGGCCTTCGGATCCCCCACAGCCTCCCGGAGCTGCTGCTGGGATGCCAGGTCGCGTCGTGCGACCCAAAGGCGCCGTTGTTTTAAAACAGCGGCACAGGTCGGCTGCAGCCCTGCGGACAGTGATCGGGAAAGACAGCCGTGCCGTCCGGGAACATGTCGTGCGCTCCGGAGGACGTGGGAGCGCCCTTCCTCCCACGCCTTCGACGGGAGGAGAGGGAAAGGGAAAACGATGATTTGTTGCATTTAATAGGACCCTGGCGAGCTCTCCCACCTCCCTCTCCACCTCGCTTTCTTTCTCTCTCTCTCTCTCTCTGTCTCTCTCTGTCTCTCTCTCTCTCTCTCTCTCTCTCTCTCTCTCTGTCTCTCTCTCTCTCTCCCCTCCGCTCTCTCTCTCCATTTGTCCATCCTTCATAATGGGTAACTCCACATGTCTCGTTTTGGTTTGGGTTTCTAAAGGAAACACTTCATTACTAGAGTCCCTGAAAATTGTGGAGGGGGGACAATGGTACCCTTGAATGTCTCCCGCTCGGTTTGCATGTAATGGTATCTAGATTAAACACAATATTGTTGTTGGCCCGTGCACACCAATCCGTGCATCTGGGGTACAGTGTGTGTGGAAAGGATCTTTTTTTTCCTGAGCGGCAATCTTACGCTAAACTTCCTGATGGAGGCTTTGGGGGTAGGGATAATTATAGTCCATGGAGAGAAAGAATGATGGAGGAGAGAAAGACGCACGGAAAAAAAACGCTCCGGCATGAACGGTTTTCTTTCAAAAGGGAAACCTTTGTGAACGTTGGAATACAGATATATATTTGGACGTGAACCTACGAGGCAACGGTTGGTGTGCAGCTTTTCACATGTTTTCTTTGGGACCGTGTGTGTGTGTTTTTTTTATCACAACGTCGTCATCTGACGCCCGTCCTCGAGGTCTGCTGTCCACCCTGAAAAGCGGACCTGTAACTGCCCTTCGAGGCAAACTCCCAACCTTCGTTCCACCAGCTCCTCCGACCCGAGACACGTGTGAGGTGCGGAGGATCTCGAGGTAATCTCTGGTTGGGTGGTGTGTGTGGGCTCACACTGAAGCCGTCTAATCGCCTCCAGGATCAGCCCGGAGAACAGAGGAGCTACCCCTTTTATCCCGAACCAAAGTCAACAGCGGCGGATTCCTGGGAAGCATTGCTGGCATTCTTCAAAGCAGTACGGGGAAGACAACATGAAATCCGGTGACCCCTCTTCGAAACCTTCAGCCATGCAGAAAAAATGAGGCTGAGACTGGGGACTGGAGATAAAAGTCTCATTTTTTTATTTTTGGCTGATCAGTTAATGTGTGACAAGGCATTGCTGACCTTATCACAAATATTTGACTACCATATACATTGCTACCCCCTCCGCCTACACCCACACACATACACACACAAACACACATACACACATGCACAAAGAGTCATTTTTGTCCCTCCTCAATCTCTGTCTGTTGGGCTGTTTATGGTCTCTCCCGGTCTGTTGGCCTGTTTATTGGTCTCCCCCTGTGTTCTGGTTTGTTCCGTGGTATCTCTGTCTGTTAGGCATATCTTTTTTTGGTCTCCCCCTGTCTGTTGGGCAGTTCTTTGGTCTCTCCCTGTGTTCCAGGCTGTCTTTGGGTCTCTTGTGGTGGTTAGATGTGGAACGACGCGAACAGGGAAGGACAGTGTGGTGAGATGAGCAGTGGGGGGACATTTACGGGTATGACAAGGCCCCATCCATAACACTGGTTATCTATCACTCCGTTCTCACTTCCTCCTTTCCCTTCTTCCCTCCTTCCCCTTTGTCCAGAAACGCTTTCTCCGGGAGTCTTTCAACATGCTGTTGGGTTGCGAGTCCACCCAACGTGCTGGCCTCTTTCTCTTGTTCACTTTCTTCATTGTTGTTTTTCTTTCATGTTTTCAGCCCAGCCACTCTCTTTCCCCCTTCCGCTCGCTTTCTTTGCGTGTCTTTCACGCTACCTGTCATTCTCTTTCTCTTACACACATGTTCACATAAGCCGTCATCCAGTGGAAACATGTGGCACATGAACACTGACGTGAGAGAAAAGCTACACCCATGTCTCTCTCTCTCTCTCTCTCTCTCTCTCTCTCTCTCTCTCTCTCTCTCTCTCTCTCTCTCTCTCTCTCTCTCTTTTTAATCGTGCCCTCCCATTCTAATTCCACCCCCATCGCCCCTCACTTCCCGCTCATAACTCACCCCTTTCATCCAAGTCTTTTCCTGCTCTCCCTCCATCCATCTCTCCTACCCCATGGTCGGAGTGTGCCAAAGGAGTCTGGCCCGGGACGTTTTTCTGGCCGCTCCCTCCAGGCAATCAATAACCCTCTCTAATGAGGTCTGAGCAGCTGGACCCCCTCCGGCGGGACCCGGACCGGGCCGTTCTTTGGACCTCCGTCCTTCCGCGGGAGCTGGCGCGCCTGGCCCAGGAGACTGACCGTGGCTAGGCTCGCGGTGAAGCTCCCTGTGTGTCTCCCTGCGTGTCTCCATGTGTGGGTCTGTGTTTGGGAGAGGAACGAAGCACTGTTCTATCCATGTGGACTTGGGTTTGAACAAAATGGGTTGGCCAATAAAGCGGTGCATGTACTGCCGTGTTTGAACATATACCCTCCGTGACACACAGACCACATGAGACTGTGGACGGCGAAATAAGGGAGAAACCCAGATGAAAAAATAAATAGCGGGAGAAAAGCTGTGTGTGTGTGTGTGTGTGTGTGTGTGTGTGTGTGTGTGTGTGTGTGTGTGTGTGTGGGTGTGTGTGTGGGTGTGTGTGTTTGTGTCTGTGTCTGTGTCTGTGTGTGTGATTTTGGACAAGGTTTTGTTAGGAAGGAATCATGGAATAACTTGGCTGGTTCTGTTGTGGGGAGAACGGCATGGGTTGGAGGCTGTAGCCAGAGCACACAATGGCTGGCCTTAGTGCCTCTCTCATTAGAGAGCTAGGAGCATACAAGGTCCCAGCAGGGCCCACGGGGCCCGGCCCAACCCGGTCCTGAGGTGCTGGGGCACGGCTCACTGCGTCCTGGCCCTCTGCCGAAGGGAATACTCAGGATTACGGACGCTGTGTGATTGCTGTGACAGTCAGTCGGATGTTCTTAACAAGATCAGCCTTTATACAATTTCTGAAGACTTTAGCAGTTGCTAGGAACAGGCACCCCCCCCCCCACCACCACCACCACCACCACCATCACCACCTCTGCTTAATGCCCTCCCCTATGCAAGAGAATGCCCCTTTGAAGGTGTTTCTGGATAAAAGCCCTGGTTTTTATCGTTTGCAGGGAGCTGAGCACTGCTGCTCGGCAGGAGAAATTACACAACAGACTCTGTGTGTGTGTGTGTGCGTGTGTGCGTGTGTGTGCGTGCGTGTGTGGGTGGGTGTAGGGAGGTTATTACAATGTGGGGTCCTCCTCGATTTCCAGTTCATCAAAACATGTGTGGAGAACCCTCGGGAAGGGGGGGGGTACTCCTCACCGCGTGCTCCTCGTCAAGGAGGAGGAGGGGGACCATTGTAACCTGTGTACTCAGCCGGAGACCCTGACCGGCGGGCCGCCTTAACGAGACCCATGCACGGGCAATGGTGACAGCCCGAGCGGCGTCGGCAGACACGCGTGGGCCTACGCCGGGCCCTGAATTACCCCTGGCATGTGGCTTCAATAGCGGCCACTCAATGACACGTGTGTTTGACTTTGCGGGATCTCCCCTCAACTTTTCCCCAGTCGCATGCTAATGAGAACGGTTTTCAGGGTCGTTATTGAATTAGCCCGCAGGCTCTGCTCTGCTCTCCTTGCTCCGCTTGGTGAACAGCGTGGAAATGTGTGTGCTGGCGTGAGCGAGAGTGTGTGTGTGTGTACATTAGGTGTGTCTCAGAATGTACAGTGTAAGCACTCGCATGCGGGCGACATTGAGCCCCGCACCCCCCCGTTGGCAGTTCCCCTTGTGGAACACAACAGGTGCCCAGGTAAAGGACTCAGCAGAAAAGAGCAGTGCTGGAAGCGCAGGTCAGCTTGATTTGAACCGAGCGGTGCGGTTTGGTGGGCCTCCTCCCGCGTGTGGACAGCTGCTTCTGATTCAGCCGGAGGGCCGGGCTCGGCACCCGGCGGGTCTCACAGGTGAGCTGATTCCTTCCACCTGATCTCACGAATACATGAGTCGGCACTCCTCCACCGCGTCTTAATCCACTTACAGCCAAGAGAGTTGTCTTTGTGTGGCATGTGAAGTTCAAACAAACTCAGTGGGCTAAGGGCACAGGCGGTTTCTTGTCGGGATTTGTGTAACGCACATGGTGGTTTAATGTCGCTGTGGGGAGCACTCTCGCCTAAAAGCCCCAGTCTGACACTGCCCTCCACACAGTAAATATCTCTCCCCGTTGAGTGGCATACCTCTGTTGATTGCCCGCTTCCTATCGTGATAGCGATCAGAGGCTTGTTGTTAGAGGTTGCCATTTGCTCAACTTGGTTGAGGAAGGAACAGAAAGGGCTTTCAAAACGTATTTTTTAACACACAAACACACACACACACACACACACACACACACTCACACAAATACACACACACACACACACAAACACACCGCTCACCCCCCAACCATACTCTAACAGACGCTGTTGCACTTAATTTAACCCAATTAGCTGCAGTGGAGTCTACATCTACAAGTAAATGCAGTCAATGTAATCTTTGATAAATTGGGTCTCTTGGCTCCTTACATTTTTGTGAGTAGCACAAAACTGGCCAGTAACATGTTTAAATAGATATTTAAATGTTTGAAGACATTTTAAAATCTCTAACCTCTTAAAGTATTTACACAATATATATACTGTGTGGGGGTAGCACGTTGGCGCAGTGGTTAGCACTGTTGCCTCACAGTAAGAAGGTCCTGGGTTTGATCCCCACTTGAGGGCCTTTCTCTGTGGAGTTTTCATGTTCTCCCCATGTTAGCATGAGTTTCCTCCCACAGTCTAAAAACATGTAGGTTCATTGGTGACTCTAAATTGTAAATAGGTGTGTGTGTCGGTTGTTGTATGTCTATGTGTTGGCCTTGCGATGGACCAGCGACCTGTCCAAGGTGTGCCCAATGTCGGCTGTGATAGGCTCCAGCAACCCTGCAAATGGATGGATGTTGTGTGTGTGTGTGTGTGTGTGTGTGTGTATACTGTATGTACGAATTGTCTACAATAAAGATCCAATCTATTTTGGTCTCAAGGAAACCTATATACTGAATGTACGAATTGTCTAAAATAAAGATCCAATCTATTTTGGCCTCAAGGAGACTTATTTCTGTCTCTGTGACACTTCAAATACAGATTGTCACCGCTGGACTTGTCCACATGGCAACAGTACGCAGACGACTCCATGGACTTAATACAACACTTCACGGCACCCTATGAACAAGGCCCCACGTACAGTAATGGACTGACTGAGTGTGTGGTATTCCATGCATGGAATGTGCTGGTGTAAGGTTCTGCCTGGCGTGACAGGATCAGAGACAGATGTGAAGGATACACACATGCATGGGCACGCGCGCACAAACACACACACACTGTAATGACCAGCAGACCCAGGTCCCACTCTCAGCTCTTATATTAGCCTGGGTGACACAGGGTACGTGGGAAAGCCGGTAGGGCTATGAGCAGACTCACACCACAATCATAGCCACACACACACACACACACACACACACACACGCAGCACGCACATACACTAAACTGTGTTCGTTGCTGGATTGCCAAAGACAAAGTGGACGAGACCACTCGTCTGACTGGAGGTTTAAGCCCAGGCTCCATGGCTGTCTTAGCGCGTCTAGTGTGTGCGTGTGTATGTGTGTGTGTGTGTGTGTGTGTGTGTGCGTGTGTGTGTGTGTGTGTGTGTGTGTGTGTGTGTGTGTGTGTAGAGACCGTGTTGCTCTCTACTCTTCTTACCCGGATCATTCTCAGCAAACAATACATCCCAATGAATCAGGGCATCTGATCTCCCTGCCAGGAATTCCGGGCCAGACTGCTAGCGCCACACCATTCAGATTGGTGAAATATAGAAACAGCCGCCTCCGCCGCTCCAACAATCCCAGGAATGCCATTGGATTCCAATTTGTTTTCCAAGGAGGTAGCGGTCGACTTGGGAGATGTCTTTTTGATCATTCAACATTTTGAAATAATCCCCCGGTAACCGAGTCCATATGCAGTGCCTCCGTTATGTGGGGAGAATGTACACTGACACACACACACACACACACACATACATACACACACACACACACACACACACACACACACACACACACACACACACACACACACAGACACTCCAAACATCCACGCTCTGCTGACACACTCACATATTGTGCAGTGTAATGTCACAGGTGCAGTCATACAGCAAATCCGGTGGATAATTTCTCATCTCATAGTTTGTCCTTTGTTTAGTATTACTATTTTATTTGGTGCCACTTCTAAAAGATCTCATTGCAGTGCATGAAATGAATCTGACTCCATGAGTGCATATGTTTGATTTTCTTCGAGGGGAGTGCATGTGTGACACTTACACCCGGGCAGTGCTGGAATATTAAAGGTGACACGACGGGCCAAGTCACACGGCTGGAGTCTTAGAGGAGACGCTAGGAGCCAAATCAAACACCACTGGTAAAACCCCAGACTCCATCGTTTCACAGTGAAAGTCCTCCGTCTTCTGGAGCGGCGCTTATTGTCCGACTGCTTCTCTCTCCCGCTCTTCTCATTTTCTCCCGTTCTTCTCTACTTTTTCCTGTCGGGTTGGAATCACGGCCCCCATGACGACAGGCCACGATGCACTTACCAGCCGCAGTGGGAGGACCGCCTTATCATAAACACAGAGCGAGAGAGAGAGAGAGACAGAGACAGACAGACAGAGAGAGCGAGAGAGAGAGAGAGAGAGAGACAGACAGACAGACAGAGAGAGAGAGAGAGAGAGAGAGAGAGAGAGAGAGAGAGAGAGAGAGAGAGAGAAGCAGCCCAAGTGCCAAAGAAGAGTCACATTCATTTAGGGCTTACTCTACTGGCTCTGGAAGTCTTTCTTTTGCTGCAAATAAAGCTCACATGTGGGACTGGTGAGCCAGCAGCCAACCTGAACTAGACATGAACCTCAGACGGGGAGGGGGACGGCCTCATCGACCCCTCGGTGAGCCGAACCCCTTGAGACCACCTCAAAGACTGGCTTCCCTGTGCCGACCCTCCTTTAACGGGACCCTTTGGACTCTGCCAACACGTGGAGGCCTGAGCCTTTTCCGTGTTGTCATGGCGTGGAGGAGGGGTTCCAAAGGGCAGTCCGTTTCTCCCAGCGGTCTCCTCGAATTCACGCCTGTCAGGACGGCGGAGCATCGCAATCACGGCGCATCCCTCCTCGACGACGCGAGTCGGGGACTTGGCGCCTCGCCCCGATCGCAGCTCGTGGGAAACAGGAAGGAAGGTTCCCACGCAGATCAGCTCTGCTGACAGGCGCAGTCGTCACCTGCCTATCTCCTGACCACAGGTAGAGGAGACCGGGAAAGGGAGCAAAGGGATATCCAGCGAGAAGAAAGTCGAAAGTTCATTCGGTCAGCAAATGGCTTTCATTAATCAGACAATGAGTTTAGGACAAGGAAGGCCGGCGTCTATCGCTTCTTTGTAGAAACTGAACCGTTATGCATGTGGGTCAGCACAGAGAAACTCCACAAACTAGACCTTTGGACTGCGTTTCCCAAGCTTCACCTGATGGTTGCCCCCAGAGGCCAGTGGGGTCATTACGTTTGAGCTAAAAGTTAGTGAGGGGAGGTTGTGGTGATATACTGAGACTTAGCTTGTTTAGTTGGTCTAATCGGTCTATTGTTGAGCAGTTTGTAGTTTTTATGGAAACGTACAGTTGTACAACTGTGGAGAGTGAAACAAAAATATACACATTTGATTTTGTGTATCTGAAGGAGCAAAACACGCACACAAACGCACAAAGACAAGTTAATACAAGCCTATGCTTTTGTGCCCGCACACACACACACACACACACACACACATACGCTCCCTATCCAGGTGTGCGTGTTCTTACCTGGGGGGACACTCCATCTTTATGGTGTCCAGACATCATGGTCCTTACGGCTCCTTAGATAAACATCGGACTGGTCAATGGGAAACACTTACGCAGCGGGAGGGGAGGAACATTCCATCCCGCCATGAGGTCATCTTGAAACAATGTACATGTTTTGAGGCTTGTTCTGGTCCACTGTGCCGTGTAAGTCTGGCGCTGTGTGTCCGCGGGGCCACATAACCAGCCCTGTTTTAACAGACTGTAATAGAATAATACCCGGACTCCCGCTCCTGTGAAATAATGGGCCACTTGTTGCTCCGTGATTCAGACCCATGTGCGTGACGTCTCTGAAAGAGCGTGAAATCCCACCGTACTCCCCCGCCCCACCCGCTGACCCCCAGGCCGGTCCGCATTGCTTTCCGGTATGTATCTCACTCTCCGGCCCATTTGACGGGACGCGCCACCGTGGACGAGGCGTGAGGAAGAGGGCTGGGGCGGGGCTGCAGAGGCTGTCCTCTCTGTGCCTCCTAGTTGTGTTATATATGAAAGACTCTAGCAAGACAGGCAAGGAGACGGAGGAGAGCGCTCCCGGCACTCTCTCTCTCTCTCTCTCTCTCTCTCTCTCTCTCTCTCTCTCTCTCTCTCTCTCTCTCTCTCTCTCTCTCTCTCTCACCCCTGTGAGAAGGGCCCAGGGTCTAAGAGCCTGACCCCCGCCCTGCCTTCGACCCCAGACTACAGTGATTAATAGACTTCCATCTCCACGGACAGCCTAGGCTCTCTCACTGTTTTCCCTCTCCCACTCCAGTCGCTTTCCCTCTTTTACAGCCAAACCAACGTCAATGTGTCTGTCGAGTGTGCAATGAGGGTGGTACGGAATTTCATGGTGTCACTGCGTGGCGTGCAGGTAGTCCGTTAGGGGGCTGATGGAGGCGTCTGGGTGGAGGACGGTATCTGGGCAGGCGTAAGGAGCTGATGAGATGGGTCTGGATGAAGGTGTGGAGGTGGTTTGATCAGAGTGAACTCCCCCTGGCTGGACCTGGCTCCTGCTCCCCACGGACAGCTCACGCCCAATCATGGACTACTGTGGCCATGTCGGGGTCTGAACCACGTCACCGCTGAGCCAAATAAAACGGGTGGCCGGGTTTGAGAGAGGAACAAGAGAAAGAGAGTTCAAATGAGAAAAAAGAGAAAAAAAACACACGAAGGCGAAAACCCGAGACATTCCTTCAGACTCCTTAAAAGGGAAAAGTCATGCGGATTTTCGCAAGCGTCAGGAATTGATCGAGAAAAGGCTTGGATGAATGTGATGGATGTTTTTTTTTTGCGATGAGGAGCTGACTGTGTGAACAGCACAGGGTCTAAAGAAGGGCAAGGTGCATTAGGGCTTCAAACACAAAGAATGTTGTGTTTGTCCGATAAAGCAAACACAATTGAAATTCCTCCATTCCCCCCCACCGCACCCCCCTTACCCCTCCATTCAAGGTTTTCGGAGAAAGCGAAGATGAACGTGAAGAGGAGAGAAAGTGAAAGTCTTTGTCACAATGTGTGTGCGCGCGTGTGCGTGTGTGTGTGTTTGTGTGTGTGTGTGTGTGTGTGTGTGTGTGCGTGTGCAAGTGTTGTTTTACTTCTGATGCGTATTTGTCTCTGTAAACACAAAGGCAGAAAAACGTGCGTTTATGTGTGTACGGGAACAAGAAAAAGATAGAGTGAGAGATAATGTGGAATGTGTGTTGTGTTGTTAAATGTGCAACAGAAAGAATAACAGCCATTTCTAAGCCGTCCAAATTGCCGAAATGTTAGCTTCTAAGAAGAAGCTTCTAGTCAATCCATGGTTCAAGTCAATCTCTCTCTCTCTCTCTCTCTCTCTCTCTCTCTCTCTCTCTCTCCCTCTGTCTGCCCTAGAAGATCATCTGATTTTTCTCCTGGGTATTCCCAAACCCGTCTCAATCCCGTGCCATGGCGCCGTTCCAAACTGCCTCCGGATAGATCGATCAAACTGATGGAAAGTAAAATGTACTTACAGCACTACATTTCCACACACAAAAAAAACTGTTGATACGACGCAAGTTTGGAACCGGGACACCCAAAACATTTGTTCAGAGTTTCATGGGAGGGGAAAATGGCTTTTTAAATGATGTCACTTCTTGAATGTTTCGGCCAGCATGCTGTATAGAAGGCCAAACGCTGGCTTCCTGCCTCTCTAACTATTAAATGAGGTGATCTACTGTACAAGACCTTGGACATGAGAGCATGCGTGTATCCTCCTTCCTCGCCAACCCCGAGAGTTCCCATTGTACATCGTCTCCGTGCTCTCGAACAGTGAAGACAGAGAGGCCTGGAGGCAGCTTTACTGCTCCTCCCCAGCAGCAGTAGGAGCGGGAGCGGCAGCGGGAGCAGGCCTCAGGGACGAGGCTTGGCCGGCGGCGGGCCCCTCGCCGCGCTCCACCCCTGCTGGGTTAGGGGCCCGTGATTGATGGCATGGTCGATGGGAGAGCGGCTGGACCCTCAGACCTCCAGATGCTACAGTCAGGAGAGCCACTGATCTACTGCCCCGTTCCTCAGCGTGAGGCAGCCTTAACTCTCTCTCTCTGCGCACACCCACACCACACACACCCACGTCTGACACTAAAAACACAGCGGGCGTCTTAGGACGGGTTTGGTAGGCTGTTAATTGCGATGGTTCGCCATGCGGAACGTGCCGTTTTGATCCCCGCTCCACTGCCTTGGCCATACGACAGGCCGGTCGAGGAGCAACAGGAAGTGGTCACATGTGTCATTCCATGACGCTGGCCATTCCAGGTCCTCCTGTGCACCGTGAGAGCTACTGTACCCCCACCCCCCTTTTACCCCTCATTCTCTTTGTTTCCTTTATGAATTACAAGCTCAGTTCGCAGAACGTTTGGAGAAGACTTGGCACAGCCAGTCATTTGAGGAATGCGGTGTGGATATAAGATAGGCCCGGATTGGGAATGCTGGGAGCTGAAGGAATGGTAATTACTGAGGAAATCAAACACCATCAATTGTGGGGTTTCAGCATTCTAAAGTGTCCAAACCCCCCTTCCCTCCCTAAAGTCCCTCTTTCTATCCCTCCTCCCGATTCTTCATCCCTCTGTTCCCACGCGTCTCCACCCGGTTTCTCCCCAGATTCACTCCATGCTCATGTCACCTTTCGTCGAGCTTTGGAGTCCTCACTTGGATTTTTCTCCCGTTTTCCACCAAACCTATTAACCCATGCTCCTAAACGTTCCTGCCCCACAGCAGCCGCTCTAACCTCTGGCTCTGCCTGTGCTATGGACATGATGGTTATTAGCTCTCCGCTCCCAGGGGGGTTGTTGGGCTGTCAACCTCCCACATCCTCTGCCCTCCCCACAGGGTACCTGACACTAGCCAGCCGCTGACTATCAAAGGCACTTTCTGTGTGTGTGTGTCTCTCTGTGTGTGTGTGCGTGTGCGCGTGTGTGTGTGTGTGTGTGTGCGCGCGCGTGTGTGTGTGTGTGTGTGTGTGTGTGTGTGTGTGTGGAATATAAGGGATGGAAATGTACGTGGATAGGCGGGTGGGTGAACACGTATATAAAATTCAAAGTATTGTTATTGCCTACATACATTCAACCTCCATTTTGTTTGCTTTCTCACTCTCCCTCTCAGTCGCAGTCTTTCTCTCTCTTTCTCTTTGTGTCTCTCTTTGCTTCCTCTCCTCTCGTTAATTTTTTTTTTTGCACACATTTTTGGTTTGACACATGGCAAATATGAATTGGACAGATCTGGCCCCTGGCGAGGGTGATTTCCAGGGCGCGGGGGGCCGAGGGCTCTAGTGAGACAGACTCTGGGACTCACACTTCATCCATCTTGTCTGAGGCGTCCCACCGCCCACCCAGCCGGAGCCCCTGACCTGGAACGCATCCCATCTACTATCTCCTCTGCAGACGAGCCCGCACTTCCATTACCAGAGACGCACACCACAGAACCCCATGACCTCCAAACCACTCAAAAAGCCTTTTGTCTGGGGCTGATCCGAGCAATTTGTTCCCCATTTGTTGTAGGTGGAGGCGCGCTCCCGGCGTGTTGGAAGGGTGCCGAGAGCCTGGGAAAACGTCTGGAGCGGCCGAGTGTGTGGCCGCTGGAGCGGGAGAGCTTTACGAGCCTGTGTGACCCGCCCTGCTTATCTCCCATCAGCGCCCGGCGCTAAATCAGCCGCCCGTCTGTGAGAAAACAAATAGCGGGAGGGAGAGAAACACCACGGGGAAGGAGAGCGCGCCCACTCGACACCGACTCACACGTTGATGCACGTGGACACAGTCGCACGCACAGCCGTGTATTTTCTTTGCGGTTACTAAACTCGCCGCTCGCACTTTGTCACTTTGTTCAGACAGCAGCGGAGCGCTCTGTTGAAGTGTCGGGGCAGTATTGTCAGAGAGGAACAGTCCCGCCTCGCCGAGGCAACAAGCACTTCCTGTTTCCTGTCTCTCGTGGACAGAGAGACAATCTGAGGAAATCTTTCCACCGCATCAGTGTGAAGATGAACACATTCAAACACATTCTCACACCTATACAGTATACGCCCACACACACAAAGTCACATTTTACATCACACACACACACACACACACACACACACACACACACACACACACACACGCCTCACAGTACGCACACATCTTATGGTAAACAAGCACACACACTCCCACACACACACAAACGTTACAGTGCACACAAATATACTCACCCACCTTACAGTTCACACAGCCACACTTGTAGCTAGAAAAATATTTACTTGCGCTTGTATGACAAACATACCACGGAGCAAGCAGTCTAATCGAGACAGAATAAGATGATAAAAGTTGTGTTATTAAGGAATTTGAGTTCCATTTGAATATGTTTGTTTTGCTTATGTAAAGGATTCTTTCACTAAACAGTTAAACATGATTTGTACTTATAAATAACACTGCAATAGCCAAAGCACACGGGTCTGTTATGATTTTTGATAATAGCGGCTTTGTGATGGTGGGAATGACAAAACAAGTCCTTTAAAAAAACAATCAATTTTTTAGATGTCTGGAAAAACAGGACATATCTGAATATTAGCACCGAGAGAGAAAAAAACTCTTTAGCATAGTTTCTGTCTGAGTGTCTGAGTGTGTGTGTGTATACTTGTGTGTAGGTCAAGCATGAATAATCATTCAAATCCCCTCCATTTGTTTTCCAGCGTCTGTCTGTCTTTCTATCCCCTGACAGAGTGACTGACTACCAGATAAGAGCAGCTACAGGACATCTGCAGCGTGGTCTTTGGCCCTCCGTGTGGTTACGTCACACCAACCCAGGCCAGTCAGTCTGTGACAGTGAGCGACGTGCTGACAGACAGACAGAATCACTCATTGGTGGTCCAAAGGCCAAACAACTCCGTGGCATGCAAGGCTTCCCGCCATTAGTATTTGTTTAAAGTGTTTATGTGTGTGTGTGTGTTTAAGTGTGTGTGTGTTTGTGTGTGTGTGTGTGTGTGTGTGTGTGTGTGTGTGTGTGTGTGTGTG
>JAVQJS010151763.1:0-10295 GCA_036024795.1 Galaxias rostratus | reverse complement strand
CTCTCTCTCTCTCTCTCTCTCTGCATTTTTTATATTTTTCAAATTATTCAGTACCCATTTCAAATAGCATGGTTTTGTTTTCTTGTTTCTTTCTAGGAACATGCTGTGACCATGCCATGCACCTGGGTCATGGCCTGCGCCTATGCCCCCTCTGGCTGTGCAATAGCTTGCGGGTAAGCCTCGCAAATCTTGCCCCTTTTTACCACACCGATTCTAGACTGTTCTAGATTCTACTGTTAAACATTAATAAACCATTCACTGTGCCCATTATTTGTTGATCTCACAAAAATTTTGTGGGTTTCAGGGGTCTAGACAATAAGTGTTCAGTGTATCCATTATCTTTGGACAAAAACGAAAATTTGGCTGCAAAGAAAAAATCAGTCGCCATGCACACAAACTACTTGTCTGCCTGTAGCTTCACCAACTCAGATATGCAGGTAAGGTTTTTCAAATGTATCTTCTATAATATCTTATAATGGGCATTAATTAAATAGAGTAAAGAATGGTAAATGATCCATTCAGATCATTATATAATTGTGCACACCTTTGTGTGTCCCTTTCTATCTTTATGTATGATTACTACAAATTACTCAGCTGTGTTTGTGCTTTAGAGCAGGAAATGGAAATCACTTGAAAATCATTGTCGAAGGAAACCCCAAAGCTTTGTTAATAATTCAGTACAGTACAATGTTCCCTTTCTAATGTTGCGAGTCATGTTGATGTAAGCCATATCCTATCAGACTGTTTTATAATGCACACTCCTCAAAATGCTTTTGTATTTCCTTTATGTGCGTATGATTGACAAAACTATGAGATTCGTTACCTTCTGCTGTACAGTGTTCAGCAAGGATGTACAGTTACCGACATCTTCTATATTTTCTGTGGCTCAGTTAACGTAGAGAGATTCCAGCCCATTTGACTGGTGTTGAAACCATCCACCCTTTTATCTGCAAAATAAAAGAATATTACAGTTGCCACCACTTTTTGGGAGAAACTACATGTGATTATAGATTATACATACAGGATATTAAAAACCATTTTTATTTAACTATTAAAATGAGACACATACAAATATCTACGTGGTCTAGCTACGTTTCTACCTCTCTGACCTCCAACCCTACACGCCTACTCGTACCCACACTCATCTGAGCCTGGTCTCCTCATCACTCGCAAAACCAGACTCCACTTCATTGGGGACAGAGCTTTCAGCGTTGCAGCCCAGATTCTCGCCATTATTTGTCTATAAATGAGACTATACAGATGTATATGTAAAGTAAAACAAATAAATGCAGGCTGATTATTAAGTCCTTTTTCAGATCTTGACATCCAGCGGAGATGGAACATGTGCATTGTGGGATGTGGAGAGCGGGCAGTTGTTGCAGAGTTTCCATGGCCATGCTGCGGATGTACTTTGTCTGGACCTGGCCCCCTCTGAGACTGGAAACACATTTGTCTCTGGGGTGGGGGCTAATAACCCTTAGCAAACCATTCAAATGCTTACATTTAAATACTAAATACGAATGCAAATGAAAGTGAATTTCTTGCATGTACTTACTAAAATCTTCATTACTCAAGGGTTGTGATAAGAAAGCAAATGTATGGGACATGCGATCAGGACAGTGTATCCAGTCTTTTGAAACTCATGAATCTGACATCAATAGTGTTAGGTAGGTCAACATAATAATTATACCTTTACAATTTATATTTGCAGATTTTTAGCAGTAGTGTCAGTAGTGTTTTATTGTATTGTTCCTGCTAGGTACTATCCAAGTGGAGATGCTTTTGCCTCTGGTTCTGATGATGCTACAGTGAGTAATTAGCTATATTTATTATAATTATAACTACTTGACTGCACTTTAATTATAGGTTTCAACTCAGCCATATATGTAGACCAGCTATTTATAGTATCTATGTGAATGTAAGTTTACAATAAGAGTATGGAAATTCAAACAATAACTAGTGTCATTGTTACAGTGCCGTCTCTATGACTTGAGGGCAGACAGAGAAGTGGCTATTTACTCCAAAGAAAGCATAATATTTGGAGCCTCCAGTGTTGACTTCTCAGTCAGTGGTAAGGCTTACACACTCTGTTCAGTGGGCGCGTAACATCTATTCATATTTTTGTCTAAGTTAGTTAACGGATCTAAATAGTTTTTGTAAAATCTTTCAGAATGTTTAAGTTTGACATTTGATGTTGTGTTCCATTTTGTCTTGTCAGGCCGTCTGCTTTTTGCAGGCTATAATGACTATACTATCAATGTGTGGGATGTCCTTAAAGGGACACGAGTGTCCATCTTATTTGGACATGAGAACCGTGTCAGTACTCTCCGTGTTTCCCCAGATGGGACAGCCTTCTGTTCAGGGTCCTGGGACCACACTTTGAGGGTAAGAACTAATTACAAAATGTATAATGTCAATAATTATTATATTGATTTAATTAGAGAAAATGATCTAATTTGCTATTATCTTGCAGGTCTGGGCCTAAGGATGATTTTACAGATTAAAAAGACCACAGCTCAATGGTAGATAGGACCAGTTATAAGAGATGTTTAAGTCTGCTTGAGTACAATCATAGTGATAGGCTCAGTTGGGTTGTGCATAGTAAAACAATGGCATCGACCACTATATATTCTCTAGCCTCACTTTTATAGCAGTTATCAAATATCATAGGTACAGCTGATCTGCAGTATAAAAAAGCTAGAGGTATAGCTGAATAACCCGTGTGAAACTTTTCAGGATTTTATACTTGGTTGGATTGTTGAACCACAATAAGCAAGGGGCATCTAATTTCCAGAAAAATTCTGCTGATGGTATCTCACATTTGCAAAATCATTATAATGCCTTCCTTAAGGAATCGAGGTAGCAATGTTTATTTGTGAGTGTTTGTCCTGAATGTCATACGATAGTGAAACAACATGATTTCTGGAAAGGGGTTTATTATGTCATTCAATCAGATTAAGTCAGACTAAAAGGCCAGATTTATATTACTTCACTTTGACAATGTATCAAGAGCATACATTCTTTTGAACTGTCTTCAGCTGTTGAATTCACTTTTTGCTTGATGTGTACATACATCCTCCACCTCAAAAATCATAACTACAGTGACCCAGAGGCACTTCAGTAGATTTGTAAATGTTGTTATCTCATTCTTTGGCAATTGTTCTGATGATCATTATTTAATATTTATTGTTGTAGTTAAATGTATATAATGTTATGTAAGGGAATATTTAATAAAATGCAGTACATAATAAACTGTTTTTCAATATTGCATTGACTTGTTGTTGTTTTCTTGCTATCAGATTCACATAAAGAGAAAAATAATTGTGCTGACCCATAAAGTTTGAATGGAAGGGGATTATATTTGAAAGACTGAGCTAGTAGCAGTAATCCTTGTATTGATGTGGGACTTATATGTAAAATAAAATTAGGTACTTAATAAAAATAATGTACTGACTAATATGGTCAACTTAAAAATGTGCAATGTGTTTGTCCTATTTTCAATACATTTATAGATGGATTAATATGAATAACAATACCTAAATAGACAATACTATTAGGATGTTTTACTATTATTTTGGTACAATTTGTATACAATAAATGTATGTATATATCACAATTAATCACAATGCAAGTACAAATAAAACAACAAAATACGTCACACTCCCCCGGAAATGACGTCATGAAGATGAACCTGCTGAATCCAAACAATGGTTGAGTGTCAAGCTACATGGGCTTGCATTGATTATAGTTTCAGGTTTAGTCATTTATTCGATGGTTCCTTGTAAGCAGGCTTCAATGCGGTTTGCAAAAATATTTGTAAGGTAAACTTTTCAAGTAGAAGGTAGTTGTGCAGCTTGTCTTTAGCGCCGCAATGAGTGATGTCGTTGAGAAGACACTGTCAGCACTGCCAAGCCTATTGTCATTAGACTCACATACAGGAGAAGGAAAACTGTCTTCCACTTCAAAATTAGGCAGTCTTATTAGAGGCATCACTGAGCTAACATCTAAACATGTAAGTCTGTTACTTTTGGAACAATGTGCTAAGCTATTAGCTACGTTATTTAGCTTGCTAACGTTTTCTTTGCCTGGAGAGATGTAGATTATTATACATTGTAACACAGATAGCTCTACTGACATTATTCATCGTGTGTCAAACCAGATGTCGGTTTTTTCGCCTTAATGAACAAGTTAATTGATACATAAAACTATTTTTTTCTTGTTCAGGAGGAAGAGAAGCTCATCAAACGTGAACTAATTTCTATTAAAGAACAGGTTTCTTCGCCAAGCAGTACTATGGTATGTTTCTCTTGATCATGTTGCTGTCAAACTCATGCCTTGTGGCTTTGCATTTTTATACAAGAGGAAGAGAAAGTTGGGTATACAACGTCAGTCAGTCAACTCTGGTAATCGGCTGTTGATGTCTACATACCAATGTTGGTAAACAACTGACAGTTTTGTGCAACTGTAATTTCAGAGACAGATTAAAGAGATCATGGTGAGAGCAATTTACTGTGAAATGCTAGGTTATGAGGCATCTTTCAGTTACATTCATGCTATCAAACTGGCACAGCAAGGCAGTGTTTTGGACAAAAGAGTGGGTATGTATTTACCTTCCTAATTCCATTTTCATCTCAAATATTTGGTATCTTTATCATCCAGAAAAATGCTATTATATACCAGAGAGTAAGTTGGTTTCAATACAATTATCAGTTGGTCATTGTAATGAAAAAGTATGTATTATGTCTACCTTTAGGCTACCTTGCTGTATCCCTGTTTCTAAGTGAAAATGATGAGCTCTTGCTTCTCCTGGTGAACACAGTCTTGAAGGTATGTCTGTTAGATTGGAATCTGTGAATGAAACGGATCACAAAATTAACCAGTTAGTTATTAAATTAGTTTAGATTTTATTTACTATTTTGGGTCACAGATCAGATCATTGATCTGGTCGGAACTGTTTACATGAATCAAGTATTGGCACTAGTGGATATAAACATGTGAGTCTTAATGTTCACAGGATCTTCAGAGCACAAACCTTATTGAGGTGTGCATGGCTTTAACAGTTGTCGGTCAAATGTTTCCCAAAGATATGATTCCGGCTATCCTTCCTTTGGTGGAGGAGAAGCTCACGCACCCAAAGTAAGGGATGAAAGTTATACATGCACCTATTTTCAATTAGACCCCTTTAGATGTGTCCAATCTCAATATTTTGTTTATTCCCATGGTCTTGTGCCGTTTTTCCCCCACAATTTCCAATTGCAATATAACCTTTTACAGGGAAATTATTCGCCGAAAAGCAGTGCTTGCACTGTACAAATTCTACCTTACAGCACCTAACCAGGTGCAGCACATACACAGCAAGTTCCGGAGGGCTCTGTGTGACAAGGACCCTGGAGTTATGACTGCCTCTCTACATATCTATCTACAGATGATCCAGGTTCTTTATTCTTTATATGTTACAAACCTATTAACATGCTACTGTGACTGTTTGGTACAGTTTTAATAGTTACTAATAATTCAAAGAAGAGTCACAGACTGTCCTTTATTATCAATGTTATACTTTTGTTGGTAAGCACAACCCACGCTGTATGATTTAATTGTATATAATATACGGTGAAGTACTGAGACTTGCTCTAATTTAACAGGAAAATCCAGATAGCTACAAGGACCTGACAGTCAGCTTTGTAAACATCCTGAGGCAAGTAGTGGGAGGAAAACTGCCTATGGATTTTAACTACCACAGTGTCCCTGCTCCCTGGCTGCAGATCCAGCTGCTCCAAATACTGTCTTTACTGGGCCATGATGACAAGAGGTATTTAGAGTGTCCATTTAACCATCAATAATTAGCTATCAACAACCCTTGCTCACTGGCAGTCATTGGATTTGTTTAGTTTTGTGGTGTGGAATTTAAATCAATTTAGAATGTATTTACAAGTACATTTAACAATTGTTTTTGCAGTACAAGCGAGATGATGTACGATGTACTTGAGGAGTCTTTACGGAGAGCAGAGATGAACCAGAATATTACTTATGGTATGTCAAAGCTACAAGCAACAAGTTATTTGCAAAAGTCTATTTATTTATATTGTACTGTTTTTCTCTTGCTTAATTTACCTAGCAATTTTGTATGAGTGTGTAAAGGCCATTTACACAATTCATCCCAAATCTGAGCTTTTGGAAAAAGCTGCTAAGTGCATTGGAAACTTTGTCCTTTCACCAAAAATCAATCTTAAATATTTAGGTGAGTTTTAATAGTACATTACACCAACAAGACATTCAGTATTTTTTTATACATACGGCGGTCATACAATAAATGTGCTTGGCCTTTCAGGATTGAAGGCCTTGACATACGTGGTTCAACAGGATGCTAACCTTGCACTCCAGCACCAGAGGACCATCATCGAGTGCCTTGATCACTCCGATGCCATAATTAAGCGTGAGGTGAGAAAGGGAAACCTAGAATCATTCTGTTTGACAATCTAGGTAAAATAGTTCACACATCCAGACATATGTTCTCTGGAGGCAACACATATTGTTTCCACTTGTATATGGGGATTCGGGACAACTCAGAATATCCTTTAAAGATATATATATATTTTTTAACTGGAGAAACTGTAAAAGTGAAAGCACATTTTCTGTTAATGTCCTTTTTAATTTCAAAATGCCTTATATAAATCTTAAATTATGCTGACACACTAAAGTATCTATATTTTGCCACCCAGACCCTGGAGTTGCTCTTTAGTATCACCAATGCTCAGAATGTCACGGTCATTGTGGAGAAGATGCTGGGCTTCCTCAAACTGAGTAATGATGACTACAAGACCATTGATCTGGTGGGGAAGGTGGCAGAGTTGGCAGAAAAATATCCTTTATAATTTACAGCCAGTGGTTTAAACTGGGACTTCCTTGCAGTGTTTACTGTATGTTTTAACTTGAATGGACACAGCTAACACCTCATACGTTAATTATACATTCTGTTCGTAGTGAATTGTACAGTAATGGGGGATTTATTTGTGTACATTCCTACGTGCATTCCTATACACCAAAATACATACTCGCCAGACAACGAGTGGTTCATTCAAACCATGAATTCAGTGTTCTTACTTGGCGGTGACATGATTCAGCCTGAGATCCCAAACAACTTTCTTCGTCTTCTGTCAGACGGTAAGTTCATCACACATCTACTCATGTACATGAACACACAAACTGACCCACAAGTTAGAGTTCAAAATAGTTCAAAGTTCAAAGTTCAATAATATAATTAACTTCAGAGATTGCCGTGTGGGTTGTACCAAGGTTTTGACAGTGCGGACGAGGACAAACAGCTGAGGCTCTTTGCTGTTGACTCTTACGTGTCCCTGCTGCAAAGGAATACTGCCAAGCTACCCCAGCGCTTCCTGCAGGTCATCAGCTGGGTGGGTACACACAACTTTAACCCTCTTCATCTGAAATTTACTATTGTCTCTTTCACTATTGCCAGCATAGGCTATTCAGTTTTTTTGTATGCAAATCATTATTTCCTTGAACATGATGTTAGCTTTGCTGTTGCAAAATTAGGTTATGTTAGTGCTATGGGATCATGTCACCCCCTCTCAGGTTCTTGGTAAATATTCCCACCTGAGGGAAGGACTGGAACCACTCACGGTCATGAAACTCCTATCCATGCTTCTGGACCAGAAGAGCACCAGCAGCGAAACCAAGAGCTGGCTTGTGATGGCCATGACGAATCTATGTGGCAGTCCAGGGTGTGTTTCTGTAGCCCGGGAGGTGACCGAGAGGTACAGCAGCTCCCTGGACACAGGGCTCCGGCAGAGGGCCCAGGAGCTGGAGCATCTCAGCCACGATCCAGACCTCAGGGCCAGAGCCCTCCCAAGGGATGCTTGCCTGGAAGACTTGGAGGTCAATTACTGAACATATTCCCTCTAAAGATTAACATAAATGAGCTCTGGGGATTGACAATATTAATAGCTGTGACATGTAATGCCCTACTTTATGGCCGTTTTTTGTTTTATTTGATTGCATGAAAGAGCATACTGGTAAAAATGGGATTTTCATCATTTGGTTAGCGTGCTTTGGTACGGTCTCAGTTTCAGTGTTTTGTCTGTCTTCCCAGGTGGACTCCTCCCTGTCTTTCTTGGATGGTTTTGTGTCTGAAGCCCTGGCTGCCGGTGCTGCTCCTTACAAGCCTCCCCACCATAGGCAGGAGGAGCTGGCCCAAGACAAAGGTGACCGTCTTTTTCCATCGACATTTGCTAAATCTCCTGTTCTCATGTGTGTACACAACTCGTTGATTGTTGATTGGCTGTTGTTGTGGTCCCCAGCCCTGAGCCTGGAGCCTTATGGCCTCTCCCTGCCTATCAGTATGTCCTCTTGCAGCATCACCAACAGACAGTCCCCCACTCTGCTGTCTATGAGTTCCGGTCAGTCAGGAAATAGTGCCGAGCTGCCTCATGAAGGAGGGTATGTCTTCGCCTGGCTCCCATTTAATGTCACCTGTAAGTAGGTTTGATCTTGTTATGGCTGTCAGTTTGTCTTCTTAATCTCCGAAAGGTTTGAGGAAGAATGGAAACTCAAGATTTAACCCGTGTCTCATAGAATACAGACAACAGTTCCACCTTTTGCCTGCCCAGAGCACCGTTATTGATGGCATCACTTTAATTTCAGCTCGACCACTCTCAAGCTAGATGGAGTAAAGAGGGTTTGGGGTAAAGAGGGCTACCTGACTACCAGAGATCCAGTAGAGGGAAAGGCTCAGGTGGAAGTCCCCAGTCCACTAAGCTTCACTAACCAGCAGGTTAACCACACACCAGCACTGACACCAACCCCCGAGCCAACCACAGAACCCAACCAGGAGATGCAACAGCTTGCCTCCTCGCTCTTTGTCGGCCTGGGCTCCGAGAACTCTATCTGCCTGGTGAGTTGCTCTTCCGCTCGTTAGATGGGCTTTTTAGAAGTACAAAAGATAAATTTCTGTGGTACTTTGAATATTATAGTTATAGATTATTTTCTTTCTGCTCATCTTTCCGGCAGATGGGCAGAACAGAGTTGAACCCTCAGCGCTTCAGGAAGAAAGCCAAAGTGCAAGGGTTATTGTTGTGCGCTAACGGGCGCTCATCTGAGTCTTTGAGCCCATCTAGCAGCGCCTTTGACAGTCTATTTGAAGACCCCCTCAAAGACTTGGGTGCGTCCGTTCCCACCACCATTCTACCCACACCAACCCCCCACACTTTGGCCACCTCTACGGGCACCTGTCTGGTGGAAGAAGAGACGGGAAGCTCCCTCTCCCTGATGAGGGTAAATGGCATTGTCGCCGGGGATCCCACCCCAGCTTCAGAACAGGACCCACCCCTCGACTTGACCTCCTTCCTGCCTCCAGAGCTCGCCGAGCTGGTCCGCTCAGACATCACCGCTCTATGGTCAGACCACAGCCTGGCCCTTTCAGCATGTCACGTCCAAACAGAGGATGCCTTAGTATTAGTGGTCTTTGTGGTCAACACGTGCAAAGTAGCAGTTCACCAGATGTCCCTGGAGTGGAACTGCGAAGAACTTAAGGTATCTTATTCAGACAGGGATTGGCCTGTTGCTCTCTGGCCCTTGCAGACATTAGAACTGGATGATTATGCCTAGTTGTTTCCTCAGGTCACCAGCATATTAGCGGGCCCAGCAGATGTAAAGCCCCATAGTGTTTCTCTGTACCAGTTTTCACTGGTCATGAAGAGGCCCTCGCCCCAGGTGGAACTGGCTGGAGTGGGGTTCTACCAAATGCCGCTGGGCCAGTCCCAGACAGCCCAGTTTTCCTACACAATGTCCCTGATTCCTTTCATCAGGTAAATCTACTGGCTGGCCAACTCTCTGTTTTAATCACACAGCTTTCCATTCAGCATTAATAATACACCTGGCACTGCATTGAACATTTTTACAAATTAAGTGTATGAAAACAGGTTGCAGGAGTTGAATTCCTACATTGGATGTTTCCTTATTAATGCAAAAACTAAACTTAGGATATAAAATCGCTACAGTTGCCATTATATTTCCATGTATCCTAAGTAATTTAAATGTTATGTTTGCTTGCTTGAGATTGGATGCATTTTTTTCTAATTGTGAAGGTGATTCTGGAATGGAGCTATTTATACATTGACTGTATGATAATACTGTTATACTAGTTATACTATTTTATGATTTTCTTCCCCACCCCCCCATTTGTGTGTGTGTGTGTGTGTGTGTGTGTGTGTGTGTGTGTGTGTGTGTGTGTGTGTGTGTGTGTGTGTGTGTGTGTGTGTGTGTGTGTGTGTGTGTGT
>JAVQJS010151680.1:0-12424 GCA_036024795.1 Galaxias rostratus | reverse complement strand
GTTCAAATCCCACCTTAGGGCCTTTCTGTGTGGAGTTTGCATGTTCTCCCCGTGTTAGCGTGGGTTTCCTCCGGGTACTCCGGTTTCCTCCCACATTCCAAAAACATGTAGGTAAATTGGTCACTCTAAATTGTCCGTAGGGGTGAATGGTTGTTTGTCTATGTGTTAGCCCTGCGATGGACTGGCGATCCGTCCAGGGTGTACCCTGCCTCTCGCCCGAAGTCAGCTGGGATAGACTCCAGCCCCCCCGTGACCCTGCATAGGATAAGCGGTTCTGATAATGGATGGATGGAATGATGGCTGCGTTGGCTACCGCTCAAGTCACCTTAGAAGGCATGTTAGCTTTACCCCTGCAATGCCACCTCTGGCCTACAGGGGGACACAACCACTGATCCAGTTAGTGCTCCCACCGCAAGAGAAACGTGTAAATCGTCAATCATCCTGATTATAACGCCCACTAAAACGTCCCAAAGCATTCAAAATGGTTTGTAGTTATTACCTTTGATTTATGATAGGAAGCAAGGCAGGGATTTATACCACAAATTGGATTTTTTCTGATATATATATATATATATATACCTGATATATATATATATATATATACATATATCAGAATAATATATGTAATATATTGTGTGGTATATGACAGTTTGGGCACCCCTGAACATTTTCAAGATTTTCCTTTATAAATCACTGGTTGTTCCGATCCGCAATGTCAGTTAAATATATCACATAGCAGATTAACATAGTAATATTTGAGAAGTAAAATGTTTAAATATTTGTTTAAATAATTATTACACACTTTCTGTAAATCCTTCAAACTACATTTCACTTCTCAAATTTCACCGTGTTTGACTGATATATGATATATTTAACTAAAATTGCTATTCCGAACAACCAATGATTTATAAAGGAAAATCTTGAAAATTATCAGGGGTGCCCAAACTTTTACATACCACTGTATATATATATATAGCCTTCTCGCCCTATGTCAGTTGGGATAGGCTCCAGCCCCCCCCCACGCCACAACCTCGCATAGGATCTGCAGTATAGCCAATAGATAGATGGATGGAGGGACACACGCACGCCCGTAGGCACCCACGCACGCCCGTAGGCACCCACGCACTGTCTGTTCTGTTTAAATTAGTGAAGTGTTCAGTAAGTGGTCAGTCTGCTTGCCCACCGCCCCCCTCCCCTGTATTTACCAGCGGGCCCAGCCCTGCTGTATTTATCTATGGACAGGCTGAGTGTGACGTGCCACTAAAGTGACAGATCAAGTTTGAGGGCACACCCAGGAACTGGCGGGCGACTGTTGAAATCACCCTGCTCCTGGGATAGCAGTTACAGGGTGCTTTGGCTTAGTTGGTTAAAGCGCCTGTCTAGTAAACAGTAGATCCTGAGTACGAACCTCAGCAGTGCCTATTTTCCCCCCTACACTGGCATCTTAACATTCCCATTATGGGAATTGAGACTGGAGCCCAGCGGAGGGATGACGTAACCTCTCCTGTACAAGTGCAGAGTCATCCAAAAAGACTTGTACATCAGAGGTCCTGTCAATGACTATCACTCGGGGTCAAGCGCTCTATGCTCAAAAAAAATTGCCACCAAAAATGTAATTTCTTCAGATTAACTAAACAAATATAAATGTTTCATTCGGTTTCTTTAACATTTACCATATAGCTGACATTCTATATTTTTTAAATCAACGGTTTAAATACTTAATGTTAAGGATTTTTTTACGAAAGCAAAGTTAAGGAAAACGTTATTATTTCAAATGCTTATGATTAATTCTGACGTATATATATAATTATTAAAAAATACACAAATTGCAAGTCTTCTTTAACTTCATGTAGATTGAACGAGCCTTTGAGGTAGATTTGATAGTGTTGCCTAGCTCATGACTAACGCTAGCGCGAGCCCTTTAGCCCGCGAAACGGAATGTAGCAACATTTAACATTGTGACACGAGCCAGACGCGTGCCTGGCGCAAGCCGGAAACATTTTCGCAGCCGGACACTATTTCGCATGACAGCACCATCCTGCTTTCATATTTTCACCCATATCCCATATTGTGCAATCAAATTACTTATTCAGTATGAAGCTGATCATTAATATCCCGCAAACATCCACAAGAAAGTTGAAAACAATGCTATGCCCCAATCTATTAGCCCACCGCAAGCGTTCAGCGTTTCTGCACTGCCATTGTGAATGATTACAGAGAGATGTTTATAAATATACTTATTTTACTAAATGCAAAAACATAGGACTTGCAGTACAAATATATGACTTAGTACCAGCGAAATAACAGGTCCAACAAGGAGTTGGTAAAAGGTTCATGACTTAACTAACGCACATCTTTATCACTTTTGTAGGACCATTTAACATCCATTTGGATAATCAGAGTTGGTCAATTCCGAGTTTCCTTGTTAACCTCGAGTTAAATCAGAGTAGTTTAACCTCCGTTCGTAGTATAGGCCCAGGTGAACGGGGGAGGTTATTCTCAGGATTTTAGGCAGTAGGTGAGTTTACGTATATAATTCATCCTGTTGGGGGCAGCAATGCCCTCTTCCATTCTACAGCAAAACAATTCGATGAAGAAGAATTAACCGGAAAAATGCGTCTTCTTGTAGTTCGATGCTGACAATCAGTTGATCCGATTCCCTAGCTAGTTGTAGTAGCTAACGTCAATTATTTCAATAAAGCCAGTTTAGAGCGCTTTGTTTTCCGTGACATGATGGTGTCTCAGTTCGTGTTGTTTAAAAATAATAGGAAATTTGAGATTTAATGTCCCGTGCAGCAAATTTAAAGACAATCGTCAAATCGAAAACTGCCTGGTAAGTGGAACCTAACGTTACTGGATAAGACTTTACTGATCCGCCTCCCCACTAACGTAACATAACTTAGTTTATGTAGCTATTTTAGCTCCTCTTTTGCTCATTTAGTCAAAGACGACTAACATCAGCTCCGCGTACGTTAGACCCGGGATTATGTAGGTTGTAATTTTCTTCCAAATAGAGTCAATGATCATGCTAAATCAAATTAGCCGAAATATTTTGTGGACAAAAATATATTGTGATGTAATTAGCATGAATTGGTTTTAGATCACGTTAGTTAAGTAGCTCGTTGTCAAAAATAACAAAGAAAATAGAATTGTCTAGAAAGGTATTAACAAGCTCTGTCACAATCATATGGATATCCTCCACATGCCGCACGCACAGCTACAATGTTGTTGTTTGCTATTCCGTGAAGTAATTCTAAAACAACAAACATTTCTAAAAAATGTGTGTAAACCAAATGTGTACAGTTTTTACTACTTAAAGTTCCCAGAACTCTTTCCCAAGCTAAGAGAGCTATAGGACTTTTTTTCTAGCGAGAAACTTCTTGTGTTGAACTGTAGACTTCCCAAATTCTTTAATCAAATGTATGGATATTGCTACGTAAACTTGAGCAGTCTCCCTATGCCACTGGATCAGGGGTATGCAACATTGAACTGTTCTGTTTCCTACACGAATAACAAAGACATCCAATTAAAAGACAGGGATGCTCTCATGAGCATCTCAAGAGCTCTGCAAACTTGCGATGTTCAGAAGACATACGTCATTAACATTTATTAGTTCAATGCGAATCTTTTGACGGATGAAAACGCTTATTCAGATTTGTCATGCTATGGTTTTAATCTGTTGTACTATGCGTCACTTTTCTGTTTGTTTTATGGTTGATCCTTTATTTTTTTATTGTTTTATGATTGTTACGGTAATCGACGTTGTCATTATTTTAGATTTGTTTGTACATCGGACCTGACTGCCCATGGCATTTTAGTTTACTGCTATTGTGGCTGTCTGGAAACATGTTATCTGTGCTGTCATAACAGAAACCGTTTCCGTTTTATTCAAGACAATTCCTATCTTCAAGTGTCTTGGGGGCTGTATAGTGGCTGCTACTGAGTAGATAGTGGAACACTGCTCTGAGAAGAAGTGAGATAATAATGAATATTTTAACTTGGAATTGGATATTTTAGTGTAAAGGTAAACTTAATATAAGATAAACTTAATTATACTGTCTATATCCAAAGCTAATGTATACTTTCTGATGAGTGGTTAACAACTTTGAAGGGATGGTCCGATGGATCGATGCATTGGATCATGTAAACAAACATCAATGGACAATTTTTTTTAATTTATTTTTTTACAATCGAGATCTTGACTATCGAACATAAAACAGCACTTAAAAAACCCAGACAATCACAACCGAGTTTTGGAATGAACAATCTCTTATATTTACCGTACCTGTATTTAATGCCATTGCCAAACTTCCTTAATACAAGATTAGAAGACACTCCTACACACTGAGCATGTGTGCATATTCACTTCAAGTTTTCCCCCCATTAGCAGTCGCCAGAAAAACAGTGCGCTAGACACTAAGGTTTAATCAACAACGTACATTTTTTTAAATGTCTTCGGACACCCAAAAGGATACACACCTAAAGGGATAAGCATATCTGAATACGCTTGTTTATTTTTGGTTAATTAACATTGTGATCTCGAAATTCAGATATCTGCTATTATCCTAGCGTTGACCATTCTCTTATTATTAGCCTGCCATTTCAAATAACCTGAATAAATGCACATTAAGTGTGAAACACGCCGCTAGCTGTCTTTTGAAAAACGGTACTTTCATCACTGTGAAGTACTATTCGAGAACGAAAACACATTAGGAATGGTTTAATGAACGGTTAAAACGAGAACAGAGAGCTTCCGTTGTGTGTTCTGTGTGCTTGCTGTATATTTCTATTATGTGTTGCGTTTTCTTTACTTGCAGCGCATTTCTGTATCGTGTTGGGTTGTCTAAATTTGTAGGACGTCCTAGAAATGCTGCGCATGTGTTGTCAAATGGATATGGATGTTTCCGTAATTCACATGTGCTTTGTCTATTTCCGTGTGTTTTCCTATAGTCTTCCCCCGGACATTTTTACAAAACATTCACCCAATATGCCTAATGCTTAAACGTATTAATCGTGTCTGTTCTGTCTTCTGCATAATACATTAAATTACCTTGATAAAATCCACCCAAAAATCTTCTGTGGCCTCATTTAACATTCTTGAATCTTAGTCGCCCCGCCCCTCTACTCGAATACCTTAGGCGGGGAAGTTCTGTAGCCGATCATATGTAACTTTTTATTTCAACCAATCACATTCTTGTACACTCTCGCGAAAGTATCTAAACCGTTAGGGGGCGCTGCTTCAGCGCACTCCGTATTGTTGACGGGGTTACAGAGTCTCACTTTAGAACGAGGATCGGTTTGAATATTGCCTTTCAGCCTTCCTTATTATGCCAATGGTTAGTTTAGTTTAGTTTCAAGTTTATTTGTCATCTGCAATTAACACAGGGATAGCATGCAATGAAATGTGCTGGACGAGAGTCGGTTTACTCGTTACTAGCTCATTACTTTGTAAGTGACCTGCTAATGATACTAGTTTGAGTTTCACTTACACATACTACCGGTTACTACCAGACGCCATACTATACGATCATTTGGAGAATGTTGGGCCCTTTCTATTAGTATGTTTTATAGCTTTTTGTGCAAAGTATCTAAATATTTACAGAGCCTATAGTCCATGCTGAAGGGATCTACTCTTTCAGAGAACACTGCTCCCAAACTGCCTGAAAATTAATACAATTATAGCTAACATTTATTAGGACCAAAACTCGTTTTGAACGTTCACCTATGACACAATTAGTGGGTACAATAAAATTGTACATTAAATAACAAAAAGTGTGGTTGTTCCTCTGCACCAACCTAGCGCAGCCTACAGTACGCCTACTATCCTTTTAAACAAAGGCACATTGCTAAAGTAAGCAAATAGGGCCACAATGCTTTAAACATGGCATGCTTGCTTTTAAAAAAACAAAATTAAGTTATTAATGTTTCATGAAGCTCAAATACAAAAACATGTATAACATTTTTAATGTGCACTGGAACCACTCGGGTAAGCTCTATTAAGAGGTAACAACATATTAAACAAGTGGCTATAGGAAATATGTCTATCAATTCCCATCTATATCTATTTCCTGTCAGTAATTTCGGAAAGTAGTATACAGTTTGTGAATAGTTTCTACAACTTTGCAAAAAAATTCCGTTATGTGTCAGCCTGACAAAGACGGCAAACCCTCGCAGAATCATGATTTTGCTGCAACAGTTCAATAGCTATTCTACAGTACGCACATATTTTTCTCTCCTCTCAGGCACTTTTGCAGGACAATGGACGAGCTGGTCCATGACCTTGTGTCCGCGCTGGAGGAGAGTTCAGAACAGGCAGCGCGTGGTGGAGGCTTTGGGGATGGCGGTGACCACGCACTGGCTGTGGGGTGCTTACTGAAGAGACAAGCCCGCAAGCGGCGAGGAAGAAAGCGTCGCTCTGACAATCCCCACCCACCATGGGAAACCGGCCACCTAAGTGAAGGTTCGGAGTCCAGCTTAGAAGAACACAAGGTGTGTAGTGGTTCCGGCATATGTGTATGTATGTACAGTCCCTGACGAAAGTCTTGTCGCTTGGGTACAAGTTGACTGTGATTGCCCCTCAAATACAGTATATTTTGAACACATTTTTTTTCACAAGAAAGGACTAAATTAAATCCAAACAGCTTTTGACATAATGTTTTGGTACAAAACAAAAATGCTGAAAAGCATTCTAACCTTCACAGCTTGGTAAAGCCCACTGAGTCAGTTTTTGCAAAGACAAAAGCCTTGTCGCCTTGTCATATGATGCACCCAATCCTAGATTACAGCCTCACCTGTGATCAACAATGCATCAATCATTTTGTGGGTGTGTATAAAAAAAAAAACAGCACACCAGACCTTCACATCAACAGCAACTTAACCTCTGACAACATGCCTAAGATTCACCCTGAGACCAAAGCGTTGATTATCAAGAGGCTAAAGACCAGATTCAATGTTGAGGTGGCTGACACCTTCAATGTGTCTCAGCATCAAGTACAAGAATAAGAAAAAGATTTGAAGAGAGTGTTTTTGACAAGCCAAGGTCTGGCAGACCCCGAAAGACAACTGTTCAGGAGGACCGTTTGTTGGCTCAAAAATCCAAGGCCAGCTCTTTTTCCACTGCAACAGAGCTCCACCAGGCCTGGTCACCTCAAGTCCCCATGTCGACCAGAACAGTGTGTAGAATTCTGTCTCGAGACGGCCTGCATGGTCACATCAGTGCCCAGAAACCATCACTAAACAAAAGACAATAAAAAGGCCCACCGCCCGCTAAAAGGATGGACGCTGGAAAAGTGGCAGAAGGTGAATTTCTCAGATGATTTTTGGTTGATTTACATCACAGCCGCTGCAAATATTGCAGTAGACCTACTGGAGCACACATGGATCCGACATTCATCCAGAAAAATCGGCGGAAAAATCATGGTCTGGGGTTACTTCCAGTAAGTGGGTGTGCGAGAGACTTGCAGGGTGGAAGGCAATATCAATAGCCTAAAATATCAAGAAGTATTAACTACCTCTTACATCCACCCAATCATAAAGGGGTCACATTTTGCAGCAGGCGAAGAAGATAAAGGTGCTCCAGGACTGGCCAGCCAAGTCACCAGACATTAACATTATTGAGCATGTCTGGGGTAGAATGAATGAACCCGGGAGGCATTAAGACTGCTTTCTTTGCTATTCCTGATGACTTCTTCAATAAATTGTATAAATCATTGCCGAACCGCATGGATGGACTACTTCAAGCTCATGGAAGTCATACAAGATATAAGATATGGATCTCACAGCATCACTACTTAATTCACTAATGTTATGCAACATATTTTTGCATTTGAAGTAAACTATTTGTTAAATTTTTACATCACTCTCTTTAGGCGACAAAACTTTGGTCTTGCCAAAATCTGACCTTTCTATGTTCATTAAATTATCAATCTTTCTTCAGTAAAGCAAATTCATTTTATTAAGTTAAACATTGTTTGGAAGGTATGCTATCGCTGCTGTGACTTTATTTAGCCAGTGTGCAATGTTTACCCAGCTAACAACTACAAATACAACCAGTAAAGTTGAGTGTTTAGCATATGGTCATTATTGGTTTAGTTACCACAGTTTCCTCCAGAACCAAAACGTAGGAATTTAATAAACAAAAGGCACCCCTTTAAATTTTTGAACTTTAGGAAATATACTGAGGAAACAATACAAATTTGCCCTAAATAGCATGAGTGTTACGCTTTAACCTTCTTCCTCACGCAAATTAAATAACATGGAGGGGGCACAAGGGGGGCTATACAGAACTGCACACAGAAATGTTATTTCTGACAGATTTTGCGATTGCAATTGCGATATACTTTTTTATTTAAAGTAAAACTTCAGTTCAACATTCACTGTGTAATATATTTCAAATGTGAGGAAGCATTATAACCTGAGATACCATAAACATCTGATCTGCACTTCTTTTTAGTGAGAGGATGAGAACTGAAAAGATATGGCACCCCGTCCCAACCACGGCACTCGGCCATTGCATGTGGACTAGTTGCCCCCTCTCTCCATGGAGGGGACAGCCTGGCACTTCATTCACAACATGTCTCTGTCTATGTCCCTCAGTGGTGGAATGACCTCTCCACAAACATTAGGACTACAACATCTTTGTTCACTTTCCGCTGACACTTGAAGACTCACTTGATTTCACTGTACTGAGGCTCTTGAATGTCACATTGCGTCTACATTGCACTTTTACCTGATATACTATGTAATTGGTAGCACTTATTTAGATATTTTACTTTTTTATGTATTTGGAGTTGGTTTTTGAAGGTTTCGTTAATGACCCTGATGTCTAATATGGGACTTGCTTAGCTTTAATCTAGAAAATTAAGGCAGGGATACACTTATGTTCTCTACCTGACTTGCAGTTTTTTAACTTTATTTTTTGCAGGCACAATTTTTGTATGTCGGAATGGCATGTGTTCCTGTAAGCATTGAACGTTTAAACCCTGATTAGATGAGCTAACTTAAGTTGCAGCACTTGCACTTTCCTGTCTTTATTGTAGAACACGGCTAATACAATTTTAAACTTTGGGTCTATCTCCAAATGTTGTTATTTCATAGTGAACTGGAGGTGAAGACGGTTTCCTAGTCGATTCTTCTCTATCTGTAATGGCTATCCAAAAACAAATTAACCATCGGCCCCGCGAGTGTAGGAAATAGGTTGTTTTTAATGCACCTTGAGAAGTCTTGATTGATGAACGAATATAATCCTTTGGCTCCAAATCAACGTATCATGTTTTCAGTGTATGTGTAAATTCAAAAGCAAAAAGAGCGAATATCTCTAAACTAAAGCGATGTCAAGTTTAAAGGGTCAAGCATGCAAAATTGAAGAAGGTAGAATCTGCAATGTGTGTGGTGTAAGGTGGTTGAAAATCTTGTTGTCTTTCCCAAACACTCGCTAGGCTTCCATCCTGACCAATGGAAAACCTATTTCTATTATCCTCTCCCGTTGCGGGGGGATTTAAAAATAAAAGTCCCTTTCTCTAATTTCTAGGCAGAACTCAATGAGAAGTGAGCCTGCAATTTAATAACAAAAGTTATTTTGGGTTCAACACTATCATTTGCCGTAGGATCTGGCAAGCACGCAATTGATTGGCATTTATAAACGGGACTCACTTGCAAAACCATCGATAGAAGGCGAAATCCTCCATAGTTGAAGACACAACCTCTTCCTGGTTTTGTGAATGGCTTTTTTGGTGCAAGTTTTAGTATGCCTTTGAATCGAATGTTTAGTATGCCCATTTGAATACTGAATTGGTTATTCTTTAATAGTGACAAGTTGCTGTTCAATCCTCCAGACTTAAAGTGTCAGTCTTTCCCAGGTATTCAAACCAATGTGTAGAAAACTGGAAACAAGTCGACTTCAGCTATATTGAGAAGATAGCTTGAGTAAAGTTTACGGTCTGACACAAGAGTGAAAAAATTAGAATACGAAAGCAACATTGTGATGCACAATGTTGTGGAAAAGCTGTGGAAAAGAAACCCCCTAATTGCAAGTGACACATGTATCACAAAGTATCTAAATGGCTGTGAAAGACGTTCTCTCTAAAAAGACGTTCTGTTTCAGACCGAAAATGTTGAAGATCATAAATACTGTGCTAATGTTTTTAATAATTGATTACATTTGATTGAATGCCTTTCTAGAGACCCAAAGCGCTTTACACTGAAGGGGAGACTCAGTTTGGTCACCAGGGTGTAGCACCCACCTGGGTGACAGCATTGCTGGTAACATGTTATGTACAATTACCATATCTAAGCATCTAATTTGAGAAATGTTCTGAATATGAACTTCAAAGTAAGAGATTCTACTTGTATTGAGTGTAGACCAATACAGCACAGTTTTAAGTTAACGTTTGTCTGTGGTAAGTGATGTTGACGAAAATAGACATCCTTCATAGCACACAATCACAACCTGATTGAGTTAATGGCTCGTGCGCTATAGAGAGTGTAGATAATTGTCTTATTTACCATATATTATACTCTAAACCTAGAACCTCGTATTATATATTGATTGTTTAACCATTTTTATTCAACACAATAAATATCGGTCTGTTTCCCCTGTTATACAGCCTCAAGTAATTCACCATGACGAGCGCCATGTTGTTAGTCGTGTGATATGTTATCTGACAGTACCCAAGTGAAGTTCTTAAAGGGAGAGACTCCAGTCTTAAACCTTAAAAAAATCAGACAAAATTCTAAAAAAATTTGCCAAAGTCAGGGGTTGACTAATACTCAAGTTCAACTTGGAAACGTGCAAATGCGGTATGCTGTGTATGCCATACACTCCTCAAATGACCTTTTTTAATGGCCCCAGCACTTCAAAAAGCAAAACTCTTTCCAACTGGGGTCCAAAGGGAAGTGGCTGTGACCTTTCTTGTTAAAAATGTCCAATGGTGACTACAATTGTTTTAAAAATGTTTACCTAATTTTGCAAGAAGACATTTGTCAAGAGTTACTAAGTTGTGCAGGGGAATATGGGCAAAACATTATCACATTTCATTACCAAAATACGAATGTTGTCCTTATTTGTAAAATATGATCTAGTCAATCAAAAACAAACGGTAAGAGAAAGATTTAATGGTTGACCTCCGCTTTTCAGTTTCTTTATAGGGACGCTTATCTCTCTGTTTCATTGTAGGACTACCGAGCCACAGGCACAGTCTCTGCAAACAGCCACACTCGCAACAACAGCGATTCAGACGAGCAACTTGGCCCCAAACGCCGCACGCCCCTGATGGCCGATCTGAGTAGAGGCAAGCGTCCCATCTGGCAGGATGATGCCAGTGCCGAAGGCACTCGAAGCCTGCGACGCCGTCGCAAGGTGAAGCGCATGGCTGTGGACCTGCCCATGGAGCCTGTTACCCCCACCATCAATGCTACTCCCATCATGCTAGGCCCACCAGACGTGCCCAAACTCCATGCTAGCTGCAGGGTGCCGGGAGTTTGTGTGGGACCAATGGAGCTCTCTGCTGAAGATTTAGGAAATAAGAGCAAGATGAAAAAAAGGAAGATGGCTGCCCATCGGCTGGGGATAGAGGTGGCAGATGAAGGAGTAGTGGTGGAGAGCGAGGATGTCCTTTTGTCTTCTTTGGGGACCAAGGACAAAATGGAGTTTGAAGAACAGAAGGGGTCGGATGAGGACATGAGTGACAGGTAGCTAGTGTTTTGAAAAATAATGCAGCGTAAGTTTATTTAAACGACTGTCACAGTTTTTAATTGCAGAAATGTTGTAGGATATTGAACCATAATGTTTTGTCTTCTGTTGCCTTGTATACTTTTTCTCATTCATTTAACTCCTTTCTCAGTGAAACTAGCAGTGTTAGCAACAGCAGCGATGGTGGGCTGTACACCAATGATGAAGGACGACAAGGTAAGTTTTCTTTCTTTACATATCATTATTCACAAAATCAAATTTCATTAAAGGAGGATTTCACTTGGTGAAAATATTGAGTAGTTAAACAATCACAAAAACATCTTTTTAAAAAATCTCTTATAATCCATCTCACATCAAGTGAAACGAGCAGACTGAAACCACATTTGTCCCAGTGTGCCCAGTGCAAAGGTCTTGGTAGTCACTAGCCTTGATCTTGGGAAGTGTGGGAAATGCATCTTTCAACATCTCTAGAGCCAAGTGAATTAAGAGATACATATTTTGTGATATTTATTTAAAAAAAACAGCATCCTGGTTCTTCATTAGCTGCATTTGCAATGTATTTTGAACAGCCAACCATTTATCCATTTGCTGGACGCAGTGAATGTATGCTTTACACCATGGGTGTCAAACTCTGGCCCGCGGGCCAAATTTGGCCCGCGGGGTGATTATATTTGGCCCGCGAGACAATACCAAATTACTACTAAAGCTGGCCCGCCGGTATTATATAGCGCATTC
>JAVQJS010151670.1:0-10650 GCA_036024795.1 Galaxias rostratus | reverse complement strand
TGGATTACTTTTGAAGAGTTTGGTTGGGGTACATGGGTGAATAGTGAGTCATGTTAAGAATGCTTATTTAACGTTACATATGGTAATTACAAAGTATTTATGAAAGGAAAGTCTGGTTTAAAATATGAACTCACCAATGTTATAATTGAGCCCTCTAACGATAGAGAATAAAGACACCGCAATCAAAGTTATATTACGTTCAAACTTCAAATGTCACTGTCATTCAGCTCAGTATCAGTGTACGCAGCTAAAAAAGAGTGCCTTAAATTATCTATAACTCAATGCTAGTTTTGGTCGGACGGGCATATTCTAAATGTATTTCTTTAAAGGGAGGCAATATCAGTACTTTTTCTCCTTAGACCAACAAGGTGGATGTCCATGACATACCCTACTGTCTGCGCTACAGTATTAAACATCGTTCTGACTTTCCAAAAGAGTGAAATGTGACATAATTTGAATCCCCCCAAATTGTTTAATTTAAAGTGTTACAGCTTGTAAAGGATGGAGATAAAGGTTAAGTGAAATATTATGTGTTTGTGGAGATGCTTGGGGTTACACGCATTGGGATTACTGAAAGGCTACACAGACATGGCAATGATGGTAAACATGGCACGGTTGAAATCCCACTCTCTCTTCTGGAGCCCACATGGGGTCAATAAACAGCTCCTCTGCATCAGATGGTCAAAGATTCATATATACAATATTTATGTCAGGTGGATAGTGTCAGATCTCATTTGCTAACATGCTCCTGTCTCACATGGCACTGCAGCCCAGGAGAGCACAACGGCACTGATTCAAGCATTGGTGAAGTTCGGTGGTCACCACCTCAATCTGTCGGGGTTGGCTTATCAAATCCAACTCATGTCAAAAGTTAAATTCCAGGGAGGGTAACATGGATGAATTGAGGCTGATGCGAGGTTGTGTGGTGAATTTATTGCTGAATGACATTTTGTCCTTATGACACAGCGATGTCAATGATCTGGGAATAACAACCGTTTCAGAGCACCAATAAGAGACGTGTACAAAGGGATGAGCGATGGGGCTTCATTCATGCATCCCCCGCCCATGGTTGGCCCTTCGTCCCCTAAACCTTTGAAATCAAAAAAAAAAACACTTCAATCGGCTTAAGCAAACGTATCAAGAAGTATATGTAATTTCTTCAAGTCAAGGTTTTTCTTTTTTTTCGGTCTGGGTCTCAAACCCAGACAAGGTACTGTTTGAAAGCAGTGTAAAATTATAATTAATGTCACCGTAAACCTAACCGATGGCATTTCTTTCTGGGGATGAAATAAATTTTAAAGACAAGGCATATTTCCCTTTTTTTTTCATGGGCAAAATGAAAGAATCCCCAGGTAGATTTGTACAATTATGATGTTTAACGGCCCTTTGCTCATTCTGCCATTATGAGCCTCACAGCTAAAAAACATTCTGGAGCGGTTGCTGGCCATAACTCATTGTTGTAGGCTTGTAAATAGATATTTTCTCATTCCGCTGCATACTTTGGCCCAGTGAGACACTGTATGGGAGAAGAAAGGCAGGTTTAGTTTATAAAAGGCATGACTTCTTGTAAGCTATTGTTCAAGTTTGCTATTTGATGGTTATATTTTCTCGTCTTTTCTACTCGTGGTGCCAAAACTCAAGTATTTTGGTTTCTTGGTAGTTTGTCTGTTCATGCATTCCATTTTTGTTTGTTTTAGAAGATTGTGCCAAACAATCATAACTATCTTCCCTACAATTTGGGCAAGGGTGTCAGACTCTTCATTTAAATGGTTCCGACAGATGCCGCGATAGAAGGAGTCTCAACTTGACTCACATTTTGTGTTTTCTGCTTTTGTCTCTGACTGACAATGACATAGTAATAACGTGAATCATCCCCACTAAATACAAAGTGTACTGTAGGCCAGAGGCCAAATTACTGTTATATCCATCTCATAACTTTCACTCCATTTATGTTGTCGCGAAGGAGAATCCAATCGGCATCGATGTCCATTGCACTGGCCTCTTTTGCAGGTCTTGCAGGCTATGTGCAGGCCTCTGTTTCCAAACTGGAGAAACCTTTTCTACCTAATGAAACTAAAACCTCGAAATGGACTGCAAGAAAAGAACACAAGACGAGGTTAAAGTGAAGGTAAGCATCACCCGCTAATAAATCAATATGCTGCTTTATTACCTGAGTTAGCAAAAGGTTCTGTAGCGAAATCGATAGTACGACTGAAGATTCTCTGTAGCAAAATGCAATGGCATTTTGTTCCACCATTCCCTAGACTAGATCAGCGTCAATTTATTAGTGATGTGTTGGTTTCCGGCTGTTGTATTTTTGTGTAAGCACAAATCAATCCCGACTTTTATTCCCACTAGAGGTGCATTGTAAAAATAACAATACTTGCAGTCGGGCGGCTGGCATTCATTAGCAAGGCTGACATATTTACAGAAGTTACTCTGGATTGGTGACATTGCTTAATAATACACATAAACACAGTAAATTAGAATGTTAGATGTGTTGAAATTAGATTTTGGCACGGCTAAGTACATGGCTGATGAATGATTATGCTATTCCAGCACAGAGTGATTTTTATTTGTTTTTCTTTGACATAAGTTATTGCATTTGTGTCTTGGGACCCACAGAAAGGTGCCCTTGTTTCTAATTCAAATCCACACTGTAGGAGGACAGTGCCTTGAGTAAAAAAAACTCACACCTTTCACAGGGTTTGCAGCTCATGAAATATACCTTCAGGCCTAGCAGACAGGTGACATACCCAAAAAGTAATTTTAGACCAACACCACAATTTACATTCCCTAATGTCTCTTTGTTACCTCACTTTTCCCATAGTTAGAGAAACAGGAAGATGTGGCAGCGTTGTCTTTTAAAGGAATTTGTTTTAGAAACTTTGCTATGTTCTGGTCGTTAAAGGCAGGGTTTATCCTCAGAGAGAACTGGTATACGTATTAAAAAGTAGCCTGCTGTCTGAGCAATGCTGGAACCAACAGTGGAACACTATGATTGGCATTCCATCTTGAGAGTAAACAGTGTTGAACCATTTACACACTTTGAACACATTTGAACAAAGCGTAGAATAGGAGAGAGAAAGAAGGAGAGTGAATGACAGTTGGTGAAAGAAAGAATGAAATGTTAGAGAGAGAGAGACAAAAGTCTCCAGTCTGCAAGTAAACGCTTCTCCACTCAATTCTCATGAACGATTCAGAGTTCCCAGTTCACATCCCTTTTGAAATGCCCGATGTTGTCAATAATCAATGGTTTGGCTCTCTGTTATTTGTAACAGACTCTGCTATCTTATCTGATGCGGCTTTGAGGAGCCTAATTGGACGGGGAGCTCACGATGTGACAAGAAAAATGACATCAATCCTGATGGGATAATTGGATCTGAAACTGTCATCCTACCTGGCGAGCGAATGTTTGTGAGACCCAAGTAACCAGACAACAGGCAGCGAAGCCGAACTAATCAGCAAGGTCTACCGAGAGCCATTTTATGCTGCAACATCAATTACAAAAGAATTGCTTTGGGGATCCTTAGGCCAGGCTTCCAAGGTGTCGCCTATTAGACAAGTCTTTGCTGTGGCATGTACTCATCAGAGGATTGAGGCAGCAGCCGGACAAGCCTAGGACAAAAGTCATTTGCAAACTATTTGGATTCACGGCACATTTAACAAAACGCTGCCTTGACGGGGACCTTGTTGCACTTTCCTTCCTTGCATCTGCAGTCGGATGCAATTTGTGCAGGATTTGATATAGATTTGATATAGATACAAAAGTAGTCGAAACTACGTGTGACGATCATCTCTCGTTGACAATTTCATTCAATTATAACGCCCTAGATCACTTCATACATTTTTTATCCCCGTTAGCCTTGCTTAAAGCACGTCAAATTGTCATTGTGTATGACATGCTATACAAATAGATTTGATTTGATTTAGATTTATTCAATTCACTCAGCAAATTACCACGCAATGACAGACAACCTGAAATGATAAAGAGTTTGATATCAACAGGATCCCCACTGGGAAACTGGCAAGAGCAGATGAATGAATGAGAATACTGTTCTATCCAAGACCACACCAAGGTTAGTGTCCAAAGTTTAATGTTCCCTCTCTCTGTCACAGGATAAGAAGGATCTCTTACGCTCTGTGCTGCATCTAATTTAAAACCCATTTAATGGAAAAAGAAAAAAAAATACAGATCAATACCATATTTCACGTACACATTAATGAATGTTATTTCGAGTAATTTCCTCTGGCTAATGTTTTTTATGTGGGTAATCTTAATAAAATACATGAACAAATGGTTTGTGTTATAAATATAAAGATGTGATTTATAATCAAACTAATTATCAGAAAGGGATATCTCATTTTAAATTATTTAGTATGTCTGCCTATTTGGTGTTCTTACTGCCTTCAGCATAACAATGCCTTTTTTTAGCTTTGATTAATAGGCACCATTTTGCAATTGCTAAATAAGTTTTTATTTTTATTTTATTTTATTTTACATATAAAATGAGAAACATCCGTTGATGCAACCAGAGTAAGGACCCAGACAGGATCTAGGATTGAATTGCCATCTTAAGCAGACTAGAGTGGTCTTAAGTGATCATCAGCAGAGACTGTGCTGCTCATGCTTGAACACATTGATTCCCGCATTTGTGCATTACCATCGTCATAGCAATCAGGGAACATTTGCATTCCAAACAACAAGAACAATTACGCTTTAAATTTTCAAGCGTAATCAACTGCCAGTCAAAATCTGTACTGTGAACAACTGATGGGTTTGTGTGGATATTGGTTTACATTTCAGTGAGCTTAAAGCTCTGAGAAGACTATACTCTGCTTGCTGGGGAATGACCTTTCGATGTTATCCAACTACACAATAGTTTAGCTCCTGTTATTGAAATATATTTGACCAAAATACTTTGTACAAATAACAAGCAGATCTTAAAGGAACGCAATTAAATTAGAAAGTGTAACAAATCTATATGCTCTGAGGTTAATACATGATGTCTTGCTGTGGGAGCATGAAATCCAGCAAAAAAAAAGAAGGTAGAGAACTCTCACTGTAATTAACATTTTAATCATTTTTATTCATAAACAAGAGTTATCAAAAGCTACATTAGAGAATATGATATATTATTGATTGAGATTAGATTAAAAATTAATGACCCTTGTGTCCAAAACTGTATAATCAATTTCAATTAATATCAATTTCATAGTGCAGCTGTTCTGTTTAGTTTCTGGGCCCGCTTTGCACTATTCATTTCTCAACCTTTCAGGGAACACGCATGGAAAGCATTGACCGTGCCGCAGACTGAAGCTATTAAGTCTCATATCAATTATCTCCCAAAGAGCAAAGCGCCAAGACAATATCCCCTTATCACAGTGTTTCACTATACCTGATCATATGTGCTGCTGACCACTTACCTAACCCCATTCATTTCACAATCTTGATTAGAAATATTAAAGCAAGCTCCCATTCATACAGAGTCGAGCTCCAGTCAGCGTCCTTGCTGTGCCTCCCTGCCTTGTCAAGCACTTAGGTTGGCCGTGGACCGGAAATTGGGCTGGAGGGGAAACTAAATGTTCCTATTTGTCTATGAATACAACACAAAATCATTCATCATACAGGTCTGATTTGAGATACAGACCCGATGTATGTGTGTATCTGTTGTCGTGCTGGTGTGTTCTGCTTGAGTTAGTCAGGGAGAGAGAGACAGAGGGACCCCGGGTTGCCATGCCTTCTGGAATTTATATTTTGAATTCAAATTGAATGGATAGGGTGATTGCTCAGCCAAGGCAGCATTGTGACATCTCAATAGGTATGCCCTTATCAGGAAATAATAGGTCTATTTTCACTTCTGAAATTAGATGTCCAGACTGTCAAATCAAAGTGAAAGGTTTGAACCAATTGTACCAAAGAGGATGCTTATAAGAGAAGCTCAATTTGCATAATTTGTGTGGACAAGGTCAAACTGTGTATCAAAAGAGCATTTATACTGTATATATGTATATGTTTACATGCAATTATATTGTTTGACTAGAATTATCATTTTTGACCATTTTTCATTTTTATAAATGTTGACAAAAATCTAGATCATTTTGTTGAAACTGTGTTCACAAAAAAGATCCAATAGCCTACCTCAGCTTCCCTCCAGCCATTGAACATGAACATTGGATGTGGTAATGAGCCAGTTGCTGCAGTATAAGCAGTGTGAGTCGGTTGCAGCAGTATGGTGCATGAAGAGTCCTGTCAGCATGCAGAGCCTTGTCTGTTTTTTAGATTCGCAAACATCAACAAGTCCTTCTGACGCTTTAAAAAAAATGGCACTGTCAGCACTCATATCAGAAACATACTTTTCTGCTAAAGATAGATGCATGGTGTTGCCCAACACAGGAATCTGAATAAAACTGTTACCATCATCACATTCACCTCCAATGATTCCAGACAGCATAAAAATTATTTGGTCGTTAGGAAGCCTTATCCTTCAAGTGAATCCAATGACTTTAGAAACTTACAGGCTTTATTTGATCTGGTAATATAGTTTATTTTCTATTTTTTATTCAACGAGTGCAGCAATTGCTTGTGAGTTTATATAAAGAAAGCTGTAAAGCCATCTGTTTATGGCAGCTTTGTGTGCGTCCTGAATATTAATAAGGATATCACTGTCCTGAACAATGTAAGGATAGATGACAGCTCTTAGCTCCCAGAAATGGCTTCTTTCCTGTACCATGTGTCACTGAATATCAGTCTAACATTAACATCTCTGTAGTCATCAGTGTTAGTCTTCAGGGAAGGCAATAAGAGCAGCTATCCATCCGAGTATTTGTGACAAGTTTCACAAAGAGTACAGATGGGTACCGGTGGATAACAGAAAATGCAAAAGAGCTAAACTAAAAAGAAACCCACGCCTATAAAATGTATTTATGGGTCAATTTTGTTTCTCGTTTCAATACAAGTTATGTCTGGCACTGCACAATGTCTATCTGTGAAAATATAAATGAATTATTCATGGAAAATATTTGTTTTGTTGAAATCGATGAGAATTCTCTCAGATTTATATTTTTCAATGTGACATCAATGGCATGTCCCTTGGTTGAAAAGCCGCAGGGACTGTGTCAAACGTCATTTAGGTAAAGGATTGATATGACGGTCACATTGAAGGACAAGCTAATTTAGAGTTATTATAAATGCATGACCTTTCAATGGGAACAGTCAGATTCATAAATAAATCCAGTCAGGTCAGATAAGACGCACGTTGTCCCAACAGATACATTGTTTTGTCCTTTTCTTTCTTTCTAATGCAAGTAGCATAACAGCAACAAGCACATTACAAAAGACTAGTTTTAACCTAAAATGAGTAACACGTATGTCTGCACGAGGCCTATAGAAATGTTATTCTGCATCTACGTAAGTACTACAGTGGACTCAATACAAATGAGGTTGTCAAATAATGAATTCAGCTAAATGTAAAATCTATATTTGATGTCGAATTGGCTCATACACTGTGATCGCTCTGAGAGTCACTGACCCAGCTGAAGACTGATTAAAGTTAATTGGTCTCTTATGTGCTAAAGCCAAGCATGACAGATTGCATGGGTATTTACGTCCATATTTGCACCCATATCACAAAGAAGGATTGAGTACTGTTGGGTATGTTGCCAATAAGGATTTTAGTTACGACCAATCTAAGTGCTATTCATCAGTTTCTAGTACTACAAATGAAGACTTTTTTCCACTACTCAATAAAAACCATCACAATTGCAAAATAGGCTCTAGGATATTAGGAACATTACAACTCTATGAGCCTGTTGTTAAGTCTGGCCATGTTGGATGGTGCTTTGGTGGATTCTTACAGTACAGAAAGCAGACGGGTATAACGTTTTTCAGTAGGTGACAACAGCCAGAGGGGTTGGCATAGAAATGAAACACATCTGTGGATTTTATTCAGTGGTTTTATAAGGATCCCTGCCAGTACACCATGAACATAATGCAGATCATGCCTAAACAAAAAAGGTCATTTTTACAAATAACTATGCTGGGTAAGCGGCCACGCACAGAACGACTACATTACAAACACATCAGCTTAAAAAATCTGTTTTAATTATACAGCATGCAGCAACCTGCAGTAACAACATTTCAAAACCATTAATTTGTTAATCATTACTTTAATGTCCCTTTTCAGAAAAATAGGGTTTGACATTATGGCTCAGTGAAGCAGGTCTTGTACATTTTAGAATTAGCCGCCAATACTACTTAAATACTACAACCACATTATTAGACTACAATCCTACTATATTGCAAAATTTACAAATGCAAATTTTGTTCATTAGATCAAGGAAATAGATTAGGAAGGTCTTCTTAGGAAACTTGTTGGAGTGGGAGCGTGAGCTATTGGGCTAACGATTCCCGTTTTCAAAAACTGTTGGTCTACAAAGATAGGACATGGCAGGGAGCTTTTCAAGTCATTACACAGCAGTGGTTCAAATTGAACATAGCCATTCAAAGTTTGATATATTGTTTTGTACATCTAATTTACCGTTGCTAGCAGACCAGGTATTAATGGAGATTTCGATGGTAAGACATCCATGTAATAAAGAATGTCAGAGATTGTAATATTCATGGACATAAAATCCTCTATCACTTTTATTGAAAAAGGCTTTTCCAAGAAAGGTTATACAAAAAAAAAAAACCTTAGTAGTAGAACTGATGAAACCTGAATTCTTAACGTTGGAACTGCTTATTAAACAGTGCAGAGAATGTTAATGCTCGCCATTTTGATGCCTCCTGTGGAGCAGTTGCATCTGGCAGCGTTTTCTAAGTCATTAGCACTGTGCCACTGCAGAGTGGGTCGTCATTTCAGAACAGCAGGGTCAACCAGGAACAGAGAGCACAAAGCTATTCTCTGCCAACATGCGAATATCAGCTTGAAAAACTTCCTCTCAAGTTCAATATAAATCTAGCGATGCAGTGCACCAATAACTTTGTTGTGAATAATTTGCTCACATTCTATCTAGTAAAATATCTGGTGTTGGCCAGTCAATTATGAAGTATTGTTCAAAAGTATCTACTTTTAGGCGCCTGTAGGCCTGTCGTGTGTCTGTGCATCAGGAGAGCAGTCTGATTCATCGGAAAGTATTATTGTGAGCACATCTACAAAAGGTCACCAAAACATGTGATCAGAGTGGTGTGAGGAAGACCCCTATCTTGATGGGATGCTAACACTGAGTCCCTCTGCATAGTGTGACCTACTTATGTGGGGAGGTAATGAGGCCAGAGTGAAATGGAGGGACTGGAAGTTTGCATTGAGTGATGGTAGCGTGTTGGTGACGGATACCTCTAGAGGCAGAGCACTGGACACTGTTGGGATCAGTTCTCACTCTTTTGCGCTGAGATATTACGTTGACCTCTGCAGCCCGCATCCCAAGATTACCTTGACATCTGCTGTGTGGGTTTCAAAAAACTAATTAATCCCTGCTGACCTAAAGTTTGGCCAAGTCTGTTCCAAAAGCAGCTCCAATCTCAGGGTAAAGACCCACTATAGGTCAGAGCATGCTTCCATCCCTTGTGTCTTCAAGTCTAGCGGATTTATCATGTTTTTGCACATATTTTGGCAATTCAAAAATCCCCTACATTTCCAGAACAGTTTTACACCATAAATTTTTTTGTTGACACTTGCATTTCAAGTCACTTTCATATTCCTTGTATTGATCTAAATACTTCTTAGTCCAAAATTAGTTGAGGGGTCATTTCAGTTATCAGAATGGTGTGCTCCTCTGATTCAGTCCATGGCAGGCCATCATCTCCTTTTACATATTGGTAAATAAGATTTTTCTCTGCTTTGTCTCATGGCCTCTTCCAACCCGTTGAGTATTGCAAACAGTTCACACCATGAGGCAACATTAATATTCATGAATTACGTGATGCAGAGAAAAAACTAAAATTAATAAATAAACAACCGCAAAATTTGGCAATGTCACCCCCAAAAACCGCTGAAGGCCCTTGGCGCAGCTTGTGATTTTTCTTCCATGACATTCGTAATTGTTACAGTCAGGAAAATATAAAGCCTCAACGATATTTCCCAAGGTCTTTGGGGGAAAGCGATATGCCCTTGTGGTTCTATACTTACCACAGAAAAAAAAAAAAATGGGAATACTGGAGGATATTTGCACATTTATTGTTTTGGTTTTTGGGCAGGTGAGGAGAGCCTTGGGCACAATTAGTTTTATCAGAACTGTGCTTGTGAGTCACCCCGCTGGGACCAGAGAACCCTTTCTTGTTGTCATTTTACAGAGGCAAATGTATTCAGCTGCTTTACCCTGGGAAATCAGTAAGATGCTGTCTACACGCAAGATATGCTTTTGAAGTGGGGTGGTCTACAAGCAAACACTCATCACATAATTCGGGAAAAAATATTCTCTGAGAGAACCATTCTTGAATTGTGGGTGAATTGTAAGGATTTTATATACAATGTTAAAATTATTCTGGAAGACAAGAGTTTTGGGAAACGTTGATCACAACAATAGGCCTTTCACTATCAAGCACTCTATTCCAAGACTAAGAGAACTCTGATACTATAAAGAAACACATTTGTCACATTTCTTCGATTGCTTTTCCTCATCTACACCAGCTTAACCCCCCACCACCAC
>JAVQJS010151662.1:0-15000 GCA_036024795.1 Galaxias rostratus | reverse complement strand
TGTAAGACTCAGTGTAGACCATTTCTGAGTCTTTCCCTGTTGTTATGGTAATGGTGGAACACCTCCAGGTCCAAAGAAACAGGACGTAATCATAGCTTTATCGGCCTGCTTGCAAGGCTTGTGCCACTAACCTTACTGCTAAATAAGGATCAAGCCTATATCCCTATCAGTTGTGGTGGTTCCACTCTGGCAAACTAAGCATAAGAGAGGGCCCAGGCTGCCTATTAGCCCCTTCCTGCTCCAGGATTACCTCATATCTCAGGAGGCAGGATCAGCTGTTGCCATGAGAGTCCACCCACGGGAGTGAGATGGAGAGGTAGATGTGGAGGGATAGGGAGAGTGCAGGGGACTGCTCAGCTGTTGCTTTAAGCAGGTGACAATGAAGCACTCCGAACGCTCACACTTTGCTTTAGTCCAGGTGCCGTCCGTGTGTCAAACTCTTGTGAGGTAACAAGAGAGAGAAAAGAAAGAGAGACAGTGAGTTGAGTTCTTGAGCGGCGTCTCAGCTCATTTCCCAAGGCAGAGCTTGTGTTTACATACTCTCAGGGAGCTAGGGCAGATGCTCCATTTCATAAGCACTAACTGAATCAGAGAGGGTGAGATGTGATGGATATGCCAAGTGAACTGTGCCTCTGGGATGTTTTATTAAAAACAACTGGAGGACCAACACACGTCACTGGTCAGAGGGGATCCTCAATTATGCTCGACTTCTACAACTTATGTTATTCAGAAGAGAAAGATGCCACAAACGAGGCAACAACTAGGCAGAGCTAGATTGGGCGAACGTCTGAGACATCTCAGTGATCATCTGCATAGCATTGCATAGCATTGCTCGATTCTGCTGCTCTGCTGTTCCGTGCGGTTGTTGCTAACTTGCTATACGTTTGTCCTTGCTGTGCAACCACCTATTGCCTCCTCCTGTTGTTCATCATTTACAAGGGGGATCTGCAGATATCTGCTCCCTATCTATGGTTGTTCATTTAGTATTTATGTGTGCCCTTAGGCAGGTAACATTTAGAAAGGCAAATGATTGACGCAAACAAACCAATTTTTTGCCATTTTAAGCACAATAAATTGCCAAATCTTATTCCTAAGTTGGTATGAGTGAACTAATGTTACTACTATGTAGTACTTAGCCTGAAGAATAGATTACAATAACAGAATAGGAAGTAAAAGCAAAATTACTGGTTTAGACCTGCATTAAGAAGGCTGAAGTTGCCTTCACTGTATCCTGCTGTTGGGATTGGCTACATTATAATTTTTTGTCATCCTTGTTAATCGGACGTTCACAAGGAGAACTGGAATTCCGGTGTCCTTAGCCCAATATGCAAACAACCTTACCCTTTTGCCTGCAGTCTGCACATACCTGAGAATTGTCACTAAAGGGCAGCTTCCACGAGAACGTTGCATTTGATAGAAGCTTGTTTTTCTCTGAGCGAAAAGAGAATGAGACGTAGGATAAATGGGAGGAGCCAAGGGTCCCATGGTGTGTGTTGGCAATGATGAACATCTCCAATATCTGAGCCCTGAGAATCACATTGATTTACACATTGTACATTGATTTATGTACAATATATGTACATTGGGCAGGAACATAATAGCAAGCCTAATAGGTGGGATGGCAAAGGAAAAACCATTCAAGAACTTGCATTTCAAATCAAGACAGACCAAAGGATTGACCTTGGTGCATGTGTGTGTAACTCTCTGTCTCTTGTTTAGGTCTAAACTTGATAGCTCGGTGTTTGACGGGGCCTATGGAACAAGCCTTCTTGATCTCTGTCAACATGCAGCGATAAGGCCCGGATTACATGATCAATCAGTCCTATTCTATGATGCAGACTGAACACACTCCCTCAAACAAAGGGACACAAACACACACACACACACACACACACTCACACACATGCATACATGCATGCAAGCACACACACACACACACACACACACACACATATATTAGATAAATTCATATAATTAAAATAGTCAAACGAAGACCTCTTGTTTGCTTCTGATGTTACACATCTAATAATGTCATAAAGTCACAGCTTAATGGAATGACAGACTAGTGGTTTATTTACTGCATGACCTAAACTATACTGTAATCTAGTGTTTTTGGAAAGAGATGAATTTAGCATATTACAGAGACTACAGAGGTTCAGGTTCTGCATTTGATAAGTAATTATTTTATTGTCAGCGCAGTGCTAACTCTAGACATTGCTCATTTTTACAAATCCTCTCATATTTTTTCCAAGTTTTCTTATCATATTCATGTGTAGAAAGCACTCAGTGCTAAAAGATATTGCTGTTCAGTTGAAGCTAGCCAGAAGGACTCAATGACGTGAGGCATCCTGCTAACAAGTTAATGAGCATTGCTGAAATGCTCAATCAGATTGGATGTATCTGTCTCCTCCTTCAAAGATGCACAACCAAATGAAGAAGCACACACATTACAATTAAAAAATAATTTAGTGGCTTCACAATAGTTCATACTAATGATTATGAGAATTTGATCTGCGGAGGCACCTCATTTCGTGAGGGGAGATCAAATAAAGACTTTTAAGTGGATGATACAAGGCACAAACACAGTATATTTAGAAATGCCTTTTATTTGATCATGTGTAAGTGCCATATCACATGCAGCTGTCAAGAGACTCTCATTTATTGGCCCTGACAGATAAATATTTAAAGGAGCTGGTACTTATTTTACCAACAAAACCTGAATATTACTGCAACTATACAATTCTAAAATCTAAAGGAGGAAATTGCATTTTCTTTAAAAAAAAAAAGTGTAATATCCGGAGTCCTAGTGAATCATTTGAAAGGTACAGTGGGTCTATAGAGTAGCTTTTCCTTCAGCTGCCCAAAGGTGTTTGGGAGAAAGTTATTAAAGAAATAGCACCTGAATGGGTACACTCCAAAGCCTGTGCTATATATATATGGCAATATCAGAAATATATATAAAGTACTGTAGTTTGCGGCATTTTAGTTTAACATAAAATGACATCGGATTGATGTTTATTTAATTATATGGTCTATGATTTGAGATTACTCTAGCAAAGTAAAGCACAATCCAAATAAATTGTTATATCTATATATCATTAATATTGCATCTAACAACTTGCTGGGATATATGCAAATATATCTTAATGACCTATAAAGATAGCAGTGACAATGACTGACTTCACACCGTCAGGTGACGTCTTCAGTATGTTAATTAAATTGATCTTGAGTAAACTTGAATGGCTAAATTGCATTGACTAAAAAGATTTGCTTGATCAGTTTGTCAGGTTCCAACTTGACTCAATGTTTTCAAAATTCTATTTAATTTAACAAACTTATTCAAACAAGTTGGAATAACTGAAAGGGCAAAACGTTTTTCACAGTGTAGCAACAGCGTTAACAGCCTTCCTTAGCTACTTTTAGGTTTTCCAGCTCATTTGTTGTCCTGGTGTTTGGAGAGGTCATATTTTAATATTTATTATCGTATCATTATTCTGCTTTTCATTGGCTACTGCGCATATCTCCTGTTTCGTCCTTTTTTTGGCATTATCAGAAAATGCCAGCATGATGGCGCCAGAATGGGCCAAATTATTTTTTTTAAACTGGCCTCCCAGCTATTGAAAACCTCAGTAACCACCTCATGTCCCTTGGAAAGATGTATGAATCGTAATGCAACGAGTTCCTGGATCCCAGTGCCATGACAAGGTTTCAAACCAATTAAAACATTTGCCATTGTGCACTGCTCTATATTAATTCTGTATCGCTTGAAATCAATTGTGATGTTCCATTTACCTTCATTGTGTCTGTATACTACTTTGAAATGTTTGTATTTTTCAAATGTATGTGATCAGGATACGGCATCATGTCAATGCATGTAGAGTACCTTTCCGTCCGTGAAGGAGGGAATTATTGTATAAGCATAGTGACAACAACAAGGTATTCCTCTGCCCACACCTTTTTACATTTTGAAATCAATATCAAGAGCTCAGACAATCCCTTATTACCTCTGGTGGAAGGTGCATGTGTCCTCTTTGGCTGGCTGCCAAGATTTGCCTCTGATGCTAACATTCTTTTATGTCGGCATGGTAACTGAGTCCTAGCTGCTGTAGGTTGTCATGATACTTTCTCTTCCCCTCCTCCTTCCTATTCCCTGGTGAGGCTATAGATTAGCAGGCGCGAGCTCCCATATAACATGCTGCGTGTGTTTCGTATTCTTCTTTCTAACCTGTAAGCATTAGGCTCCATGCCTATCTCACAATGCACTCCCCTACATCCCCTACAATCACCTGCACAAGATACTTTTGGCAGCCGCTGAAGGCCCCGGCATGGCACCGCTTCAGTCATTGAAATGTTTTCATTGCGAAACAGGACTGAACTGCTGTCTATTCGAGTTCATAACAAAAGCTAGAAATAAGAAAAACAACCAAACAACCTCAAAGCTGTGCTCCTAGAATCAACAGAAATATCATTGTGTTTGCTTATATGCTGCTTTACACTCATTCAACACTAGCTCCCCATGAAATGATGTATGTCGAGTGGTAAATACAAAGTGTAAGTAATGCAGCTTTCCATGTGTCTTCATGGGGACGGGGGGAGACATGGGCAGGCCTCTCCAGGGGCAAGGCTGAGGCCTTTTCCCCCAAAACATGTCCACCCAGTCAGAGGAAAAAACACTCATTACCAGATTGCCAAGAGGCCAGCTCGGCCCACTGGGGGATAATAACTAGGCATTTGCTTAAATTTGATATAATGCTAGCTCTGTGTAGTCTGGAAAGACTTGGATGATTGTGTTCCCCTTAAGCTGTTTGATTCTTGCGCTTTGTTGCCTAGTATTTGAAGCTATGGAGTGCCTGTCCTCCACCAAAATTACCCAATGGAGCATTTAACAAAAAATGTCCTATGACATTTACTGGACTGTATTGTACTGCATGTGCTAATTCCCGTAGTGTTGGAAAGAGAATAGGATTAGCTCGCCAAACTGGAATTTTCCTTGCGGCAGAATTGGGTTTGGAAGGCCATTTTAGCTTTTAGTGAGATATCCAAGATCTCATTTGCTGTTCCTTATCTTCTAAATTTACTCATTATCTCGACATCCTGCCTCCCTCTGCTAGGAACAGATTGACATTGAATCCCTAATGAAACATGGCTGTCCCCTCACTTCTCATAATGCAGCTGCATGATAGATTATCCACTACTACCTGCCCTGCTCTCGCCATTGATTTTTGACATCACTATATAGCCAGATGAATAACCTTGAGAGGAGTAAAAATAGAGACCAAAGTGTGTGATCTGGGGTGAAACTAGAACTATAACCTTGAGGGAACAGCTTCGTAGGTGGTACCCCCAAACAGGTTGGATGGAATATTGGCTCTACACATTTTTTCCCTTTGCTGTCTGTCAGAAATGAAAGAGAGAGAAAAAGAGGAAATGAGAGAGAGAGAGAGAGAGAGAGAGACAAACGTTTAGACATTTGGGGTGGTGCCCTATGATCTCCCGACAATCTCTTCCCAGAGGAAGCTCCCTCCAGGACACACTTTTGGTTTGCTCTTTCAGTCTGCATGTCACTAGGCTTTCTTGGCCTACTGAAGCTGTTCCCACTGCTAGTTGTTTACTGTCGTTTGATAACATGGAGAGAAAAAAATCGTTCTGTAGGAATATAATTTTCGTGTCTAACCATCAAGGACGTTTTGGTTGCAAATGCAAATTACAAGATTATTAATTTGAACCCACAGCAGGGTTGGTGATTGCAGTTGCGATAATGATGGATTTCCTCAAGTTTGCCAATGAAATGCTCTTGATGAAGAAGAAACCACTTAGCATGGACAGTGTGGTGTAACTAGGCATGCTGTTATGATTAATGATAATGATGCAGATGATACAATTGGTCAAAGTTTTGGCCTAGCCATGAATGGGGAGTATATATAGTAATAGTTAAGGCTTGGTAAACTGATATGTTTATTTCAACTGCTTACTGCACAGGCTATGCAGAGCAGTTGCCTATACCACATCAATGCTTCCTTTACATAATTATTTATGTTTTAGTGATACATAAATGACAAATTTTCACGATATATGCATTCAGATCATGAGGTTGTTTCAGAAGTATTTACTTGTATTTTAGTTCTCATTGTCCCTCAATACAGGACTTTTCACAAGAAATGTAGTAGTCAATCAGTTGTAGAAGGGAGACAGCTCTGTTCAATACTCTACTTCTACAACTGTTCAAGTCTCTATGCTGCTTCCATTTTCTAGCGTTGCCTGGGTGATTTTAATCCAGTCTTCTTATCTTTTCTGACCACAAATCTGGCCACGAAGAGATAGGCTAATATGGTAATAAGACGGTGGTGTGTTTCTATTAAGAGCATATGACACTCACATGTCAATGCATCCTTATTTAATCTGTAATATGCATGATCAAGGCCGGGATTGAGTGAAGAATTTTCTGAGTTGTTGTGGAGACATAGAAGAGAGAGAGGGAGGATTGCATGGTGCATGATCATTTATGGGGGGAATATAATTGCAATTCTATACATTTCAATATGCCCCTGCTGTTTCCTGTCATTCAGCCATTCAGTTTAAGGCATTCCCTCCAAACTCCACTGTTGTTTGGTGAAGGTGCTTTATACTATTTAGCGGCAGGTGAAAGGACAACCTCAATGCCAGTGCATCGGGCTTTCTCTCACACAAACAGGCCCGCCATAGCCCTGGGGCCCGCTTACAGATTACGAAATGTTTCGATCGATAATGCGCTGCCCATGCTCCTACCCTGCATGGATGGCCAACCCTGCTAAGAGCCCTTGTGGGACCATAGACCAAAACTGTGCACAGCGCACGCACGCGCACACACACAGACACACAGACACACACACACACACACACACAGCAATCTGGTCAGTCATATTTATTTAAAGTTCTTGTCAGTGTTCAGAGACAGGTTCACATACATGATATGGCCGTCTCTCTTCATCATTTTCTTTCTACTTTAAGTCTACTCTCTTGACCTCCAAATTGGAGGGGAATGGTCTCAAACTGAATTTATTTCTGTGAACTTGTTACAGTGTTTTATGTAGATCCGTGTGGAGAACATAGCCTGCATTATTTTAGGATTGGAGAAATAATGGGTTATTTTTATGTAGGAAAGAACTGAATGTAGTGAGCCATCACTGCCACTAGATACTGCTGCAACCTGTTATCTTGCTGTCTCTCAGTGAGTCAGTCAAGAGGTTGGCCAGCCACCAATTTCTGAAGCAATCTTGCACACGACTTACTGTCAATACACCATTGTCATCCGCTCATCTGTAAACACTCCAGAATCAGACAAAAGGAAGGCTGCATCAAAGGATTTAGACAGATATATGGATACAATAGAGTGATGAACCCCAAGACTTCTGGAGATGATCAGATAATTGGAAATGTCAAGTTGGCTTTGTGTTTGCACTGAAGGGAGCAGCTTGATTAATAACTGACTGACCAGTGTCACCACAAGGAAATTTAAAAAACAACACCCTTTGGACGTTGAATATAAGTGTTATAAATTATATATTCTGACAGTCAAATATCTTAAAGTCACAAAAGGGTTGTACACAATGTTACAGGATTTCAAAATTAGGTATGGAATTGTTAAGTAAGACCTTGTTGTTTGGTTTGAGAGATTATTGTGTTTGCGCACATTGGAAAGTTCCTGATTTAGCGTCTGGACACAGAATCCCCTTGCGTGTCATGTTTACTGGTTCCCATTTGACCCTTGTAAGGTGTGACAGAGAATCCAGTTTTTCCCTCTGCATGTTGTAAACAGAATTTCTCACTAGAAACGTCATCTCCAGCAGCAGGATCAGAAAATACTGGATAGCCCTATGTTTACTCTTTTTGACTGGTCCCAATCTCATCCTCGTTTGCTTTTCATCCAAACCCGTTCTTTGTCTTCCCCCCACCCATTTCTCTCTCACTCTTTTCCTTAGAAAAAAAATATGGGCCGTAGGCCAATTTTATCTTAATAGTTCATTGAATTTATGGGACATGCACAGAATGAAAGTGTGTTTCCGAGAGGATGGAAAGGATGTGCTGTGTACGCTCTGGAATAGGCTCCCATTCATTTCAGGTGCCCCCTGGATGTTAAAGTATTGTTTTGTGCCGCAACCAGCTTTCGCAAGCATCCTTGGATGTTTATATGACACATTACTTTGATCTAGATAGTCTGCCTCCCAGGCACTGTTTGAAATAAAATTGGGTAAACCGAGCTCAGACCCTATACACAAATTGGTTAACGTAATATGATACACCAACCTTGAATTGAACGAGATGGCTCCCTTACCAAATATACAACTTGTAAATCTCCAGTATGATAATCTGGGGTTCTGCTCAATTACTAGAATTGCTCATGGTGTTAATGCTTTTCTAGTTTTATGCTTCATTGCAGTAAATCCCCCTGACTTACTCTACATTATTTAACCAGATACTTAAGCCCAGTTTGTATGTTAATATTATTTAAAGAGGACTTAGAGTTGTATAGAGGCTTAAGGGGGCAATGACTCTGGTAATCTGATACAGCCAGTGAACTAGTGGCTTAAATCAATGCCAAACAGTGTTTCAATGATGTGCCTGGAGTTCTCACACTTACAGCTAAATAAGCAGTGTGCTGTTTTTTTGCCAGGAGGTGGATAAACAAGGGCCTTTCAGAGGATATCCAGTTATTAGGCTTATCTCCATAGCCTCTGAGCAAGTTGGAATCAGTCGACCAACAATCACTGCATTACCTCTACAAAGTCCGCACACCCTTACACCTCTAGCACGGTGTCTGTCTGTATTTGTGTTCTTGTATGCTTTTGCATGTGTGTGTGTACGGAATACAGGGCATATGACAACAGTTAGGATGAAGATGAGATATGATACACTCCATATAGGGATCAAGGACTTGACTGGCTGCACGCCATGCCAATGGAACAGGCCTTTCACCAAGAACCCTAGACAAGTCAGACAACTTGTTATACATAAACTTCATTAACATTTTCAATGAGTGCAGTGCATATATCTTGTTTGCTCCTGATTTGATTATCCCAATGGTGCCTCATCCTGTTTCCATCATGAGCCAGAGAGTCAGTGTGTTAGGCTTGGTACTTACTACAGCTGGGTGTACTTAAGGCACCTGGCAGCTCCATCTGAGTTTCATGCTTTGCAGAAGAAGGTCACGACAGTTCTGCATTACAAACCTTCTGGCACAACGCAAGCTCACATCAAACAACCAGAACACCTGTTTACAGAGTGACACACATTTACCCTCTCTCTGTCACAGTGCAGATTAAAGGAGTGGAAACTATGAGGCCAGGGAAATATTGCCCTAAGATCAAAGGCGGCATGTTGTTTTGGATAGTAAAAACCATTTTTTTGGGAAGGTCCAGTGTTTAGGGCTCCATGTGTGGCCCTCAGTTTATTTGAAACAATAGTAATGTCCCCATGTGCCATTCTTTTGAATCAAGCAAACAACTTAAAAACGTCAAGTTTTTCATTCTGACTTAGAGTTATGTTCTGCTGTGCGATTGTTTTGCTGTGTCTGCCAGGAACAGCACTCCACTGCTACAACTGAGGCGAGGGGCATTGAACCAACTTTATTTAGACAGGTGTCAAAAGATACATCAAGACATTTATCTCTTTTTTGTCTCTTTGGGTCTTTGTCTTTTGTGTCAGTGACACAAAGGGAATCCGGAGCAAACTGCTGACTTGTGAAAGCTTGCTTTTTGATAATGGCTTGTAGTTAGTGTCAGTGGCTGCACAAACAATTTATTTTCTACTACTGAAACTGTGTATTTTCTTAATGTTATCTGTTCAAGTAAATTTGGCAGTAAAATTACACTTGGTTATATGGGCCTCAATGGGCATGTGATGCCGTACCTTTGAGTGTTTGATATACATTGGAAATCAAGTTGTTGACGTACTCAAATATTATCATGTTTTATGCTGCCCAGCTTTGATCTTTTATTGTTGATTGAATCATTTTTCAGGTTTCAATCAAAATATAGGTCATAAGAATCCCAATTACAATTCCTTACAACAGGCCCACAAAATTTAGAATTTCTTAGAGTCAGTTGCCAACATTTTCATCACCAAACATCTTACAACAATGGCTCAGTCTTAGAATGCTGAGGTGAAAGAAATGTCAAAACATCCATGCAGCCACTGAGAGTGAGACAATATCAATTCAAAAGGAGTGCTCATGTGCATTCCTCCAGAGAAGTTTTCTTATACAAAGCACAAAAGTTGCAAAAGTAACATTATACACTTTTAATAACTTTAGTTAATTGAAAAGAACCCTTGCATTTAATGACCATTTATAAAATTGGTGGATACATGTTTTTGGTGTGATGGACATGTTGTCTATCTACAGATGTACATTCTTTGTAGCCTGACCCCCACATCGACAAAGGGTTAGATAAGCTTTACAAAGGCTAACCTCATCGTGGGGAATTAGCATGGTAGCACATGTAGATTAACATAATTTATTTAGGCCACTGTGCATCATTTGCACCTTTTAACAAAGCCTCCACTATTGAAAATAATTAATTCTCCAAATCAGAATACCTTATAACGATGGGAGACCAAAAGAAGAGCTGTCCAGCCAAATGCTCTTTGTTCTCAATGAATTGCGGAGGTGCATTTTAATAACAAAGCGAGATGCCAGGGACTCATAAGTCTAGGGGTAATCTTCAGAACCCAATAGATGAAGGGATCTACCACGACAGAAAATGTAATCTTCCACTGTTATAAGTACACAGCATGCCATGAAATACCAGCACCCACAGCACATCCCCATTTTCTTTGAAGACAATAACTGTCTCCTGCGTTTAACGCACCGTAAAATGATTTCCCTCAACTCTACATGTTAGTGTCCAGGGGTTGGAAATATTAATTAAGCATAAACACAAAATCAAAGGGATTTAAGGGCATGGGGCACCTTTGCTCTGTCAATTTGAATGCATGGCATATCAATAATTCATTTAGCTGTTGTAATGGGATTGCACCACCTCTGTAGTAGTAACCCGCTAAAACGGAATAATGGACTGTGGGCCCTCTTTATACCCAGCCTCACCTGTAGGCCAGTCACTTTTCTCTGTTCAGAAAGCATGAACTTCCAGTTTGGCAGACACTATTTACGACACATTGAAATTTCTGACTGTCAAGTGCTGTACAAAAATACATTCATCTGTTTATAACATGAAAATATATGCTGTACTATCAACATATAAGATGGTGTAAAGATTTTTTTTTAAATGAAGTAAATAAAACTCTATTAGTTATACCAGTCAATAAACTATAGAATATCATCTTAACAATCTTGAATCCGCAACCACTTCTTTATTTATTCTAATGAAAAGCGAAATACCAATGTCTTAATGAGGACTGTAATGACCCTTGGGAGATGAAAATGATTTGTTCTTTAAATGAAAGACTATGGTTCAGTTGTCAGGAAAATGGAAGAACGGCCTAAAGGGAACAGGGAAAGAATAGAAGATGGAGTGCACATGAGAAGGTAATGATAAATTACATGGCTGAGGGTTTGATTAGCTTTTTATCTGCTAGTGAGGTTCTTTAGGATTAACAGTGATCGATGGGCCATAGAGAAGTGACATGATGCTGTTTATTAGCACTGGGGTTCTTTGAAGAGCGCCACGCTGACATCTGGAGCCATAACTTATCCCCTCATCTAATGTCTCTAATGGAAAAAGACCCTGGCGGCAGCAGGCAAAATGACTCATACTGTATCTTGAGTTTAAGATGATGTAAAAGACAAATATCGTGGATGAGAGATTTTACCCTTTAGAAGTGGGTGTGATCTGGGCTAGCATTGCACAACGTCATTATTTTGTCCTTGCATTTGTTGTTTTGGTTGTTCTAAGATCGGGATATTGTTTCCATGATGAGAGAGATGACATCCCAAAATGGAGATTAAGACAGGAAATTTATGACGTTTTGAAATGAAGAAGTTGGCAGAGCTCAGTTCTGCTCTGTGTGCATGCATTCTGTCAACATCCATTTCCTTCACTTAGAGATAAAAAGCTGCCTTGTTCAACAAGCAGGTGCACTCCAAATAGAAGCCAGAGCCAAATAATCAGCCCTAATACAGCTCAGTGTTTTAAAAGTGGGTCTCAGCTCATCCAGAGTGTTTACAACCGTTGGCCTAATAGGCTTTGATGAAAAGTCAATGTGCAGGCCATCTCTGATTTTACATTTATAGGATATCATGTGAAAGACATTTTAAGGAACCGAGTGGATAAAGACTGATACTGTCTAGCATAATACACAGAGACAAGGTTTATTCATGTCGGATGTTGCCATCAATGGAAATATACAAATTAATTCTTGAAATGTCATCAACTGTTTCTGTAGGTAAATCTTTAGGTAAAGTCTCATTGTATTCTTGCAAAGGTTCTTTGATTAAATTATTTTCCATTTGCCTCCACAATCTACTTTACTTTGTAAAGCCATCATAACTACAAGCATCTTGCCTTACTTTCTCCCCCTGTAGCATTAGCCACCTCTCAAAGTAGAGTACTATCTTCAGGGCCAAAGCTAGTCTTGGGGGAGTGACATTAACTGCCTGAAGGGCAGCCATATTGCCAGAGCCTAACCTGGCGAACATCACTCCATAGCTTAGAGGAAATGGTTGAAGTGACATGAAACTGCTTGCATTGAGGTATGCATTTGACCTTTACTTGTTCTAAGACCAAATAAGGTCAGAAGCAACAGTTACAATTTTCAAATATTAAGGCTTGCCTGTTTTTTTCTGTGAAAGAAGATCACCCAGGAAATGCTAGTCCTAAAAAACAAGAAGATGAGGATTCATGTTATAAACCATTCACCTGAATTTGTCTCCAATGGATTTAACTGATACTGATTTTAAAGACATCGATTTATCTTTTCTTTTTTATTGTTAATTCCGTTACTGATTAATTTGAATCAATAGAGTCAACATTAATAAAAGAAATGGCATAAAAACAAACAAGCCTATACGCTCGGAACCTATCCGTGGTAACATAGATGAAAACATAATTCAATGTGTTTTCAAGTCTGTTTGATGAGCGCTCAGACAAGCCTAATGAGGACTGGAGAGACTAATTTCCTGTGTGTAGCCCACTTTCACATTCCGGAGGAATCTTTGTTTGTTCCGCCAGATAAGAGTATATAAAGAAAAAGAAAGCAACTAGGACCGTACTTTCAGGTCAGCCATAGTTGCGGTTTATTGACTAATCATCTCAAACCAACTGATAATATTGTAATTTTCATAGAATTATGATTGGACATCTGGCCTTCAAAAAATGATGATGTAGAATGGATTTGAGTTGAGAGCGGGTTATATTATCGGGGTTTTCAAGTTTATCACACTTCCAGAAGGCAGCGAGCAATGACGTATCAGAGCCACCTACCCTTTCCCACTCATGGCAGGGCCAGTAATAGTTTTTTTAAGATGTGAGGAATCCCTAGTCTATTCATGCAGGCTTTGTCCAGTATCACCGCAAGATCACTTACCGTCGCCTGAAAATACGAATGTTTCCTATTCTATTTCTGCAGGCTTGGTACAAGCTAAGCTCACCAGGGAAGCTTATCTTTAAACCTTTGAGATGAAACCTTTTTTTTGGGTTATTCCAATATTATGTTCCATACTTTGGTACTCACATTGGATCCATGCATCTTGGTTACAGCCACTGGCTACTTATATTTGCTAATCCTAGACACAATGCAGTATTCATGGGACAACGTGTAAATGACACATTCAGGCTATCTTTGCAGTTAATAATTGAACATGGCTAACATAAACTCTACTAACCGCACTAAATCAAAAGACAAATGTGCCTTTTGATTTGACCGTTGACTTAAATAGCTGCTTATTTAGTTCTGCCCATTATAATGTGAGGTTGCCTCGCCAAACCAAGGGTGTCTTTGGAATGCTCCCTGTTTATCACCCAATCTGACCTACCCATGTTGTCCATGTTGGCCCGAGGGGAAAGTGAAGGGTGGCAAGGCCAGAGGTTCCAAAGGTCTGGTCCTCGACCCCCTGCTCTCCCCCTGGCTCTAGGTTGAGCAGGCAAAGGTCAGAGCATCCTCTGTCACACGGTGTATTATCTGCCCTTTCTGCTGGCCAAGATCCCCCGTTGGCCTCCAGCCTGTGTATCAGCCTCTCTCCACTGAAGAATTGCCTGTCCACAGATGAGATTAAACTAAGCCTGTACATTGACACTCCCGCTCTCCTTCTCCCTGTCTTTCTCTGCCCTCCCTGCCTTTTTCTTGCCCGATTTCACAATTAAAAACCAACGTAGAGACCCATTTTATTAGCAAGGCTGTTCAGTGTTTTCAGACCATGGATACAATTTAATTGTATAAACACTCGCTTTTTTTTTTCTACAGTCATTTTGATCTTATTTGGTCTCTCTTTTTCGTGTTTTGCTGCAAGTTATAAAGATCCGATCTTGTGGAAAGTTATTGGCAGCAAAATATGTATTCTAAGAAGTTATTAGCAAAACCACACATTTTATTTTAAAATCAAATTAGTGCGCTTACTGTTCGCTTATGTGTTCATAGTTACTGCATTTATTAATGCAATTCACCTTATTATGAGCTAAAATGTTTTCATGGAAAAATGGTAAATATATAGTAAAATATTGGATGCCAAATAAATTTTCTCATATCAGATAGCTGATTTGAATTTGGCAGTAAAAGATGCCCATGATATAGCACTGGTACAAAGTGAGTTATTTATAATGTTGTGTGTGTCGCCCAGGTGGCATGAATCTCCCAATTGCAGCAACTGTTTTTCTAGGTCAGACTGTCCAACACACACTCTCTCTCTCTCTGTCTCTCTGTCACACACACGCACGCACGCACGCACGCACGCACGCACACACGCACACACACACACACACACACACACACACACACACACACACACCCACACATTCACACAAACACACACACGTCTCAGGGACTAGTGTGGGTACAGACTAACATATGCGG
>JAVQJS010151650.1:0-23754 GCA_036024795.1 Galaxias rostratus | reverse complement strand
TATTCTTATTTCAATTATTCCGTTTGATGGAGGGCATAAGATACATCCACTAAAGAAATAATATTATCTCTGCCCTGTGCAGTTTCCTTTTCAAAGGGAGACATCCCTTTATTATATCTGGGTAAACTGGCACAGAGCAATGACCTAAATACACCCGCTGCACTGTAGGCAGTGTGGATGTACCAGGGCTGGTTGGAGGGGGTGGAGTGCGGTCTGGCTAGCCTGTAATAGCTCTGGGCTGCAGGGGTAGGGAGGGCCACGGTGATGTGGAATCGGTGTGGGGGGGGGGTGGGGGGACACTGTGAGCCACTGGCTCCGGCACCACAGCCCAGCCAGCCGACACTAAAGCGGAGGGCTGTTAAACGGCATGTCACGTCTCCTGGTGCCGGCGTCCCCGTGGACCCGCGCAGACACAGACCGCCCCGGCGGGGGAATTCAGTTCGGGATCGGCGACACGGTGGCTTTCTTAAATTCACACATAACGTACTGGGCCAGCACTGTTCGTAACTCGCACCTGTTTCAGTTGAAACACCTGCTTTGGTTTCTCTCTCAACAAAGCCCTTTTTTTTTTTTTTTTTTTGTATTTTTTACTCTCTTGTCGTGCTTTCATTTAGACAGGTCTGTGAGAGTGTGAGCGCCGGGTGTTTGCTGTGTCTCTTAAACATTGTTGACTCTGAGCTTTGAAAAGACTACTCCCGGCACCATAGCCACCAATTAGAAACCATGTGAGAGAAATCGGAGAAAAAGAATCGCTCAATTAGACAAATCTTCTCTTATAGAACTAATTGCTTTGAATACAGTCTGGATTTAAGGGAAAAAAGAAGGCGAAAGCAAGCAGAGCCTGTCTGATGTTCTCCTCTCCCTTTGACTCGGCACTCTATGAAAAGTTTCAAAGTGCTCTGCGCAGACTGTGGAACACGTCTCGAGCAGCGCGCCAAAGCTTCCTCCTAAGTACAGGGAATTTCAAGGGTATATCCAGACGGAAAAGAAGTACTTCCCAGCCGAACGCAGTGGCGTTTACATTGCCGGCACTCGGCCTCCTCTAATAAGATGGAATTAGCTGTGTTGCTATAGGGTGTGCGGTGAGGAGAGGACTTACTTGTTTTGGTGCTTTGAGCCCTGCAGATGTGCATGGTACTGTGCCACCGAGTTCAGTGTGACGCTGCAGACTTCACAGGTGTAGCTACGTTTCAGGCCTGACAAGGAAAGCACCAACAGAAATGGGTCAGTCTAACCTAAGACATTATTTCAGTCAAGTTATTATTCACCCCTGTCATTTGCTCTGCTTTTTCTTCCCACCAAAGTAGACAGCCATGGTGTACCATTGCGGTTACAATAACACATCTGGATGGAACTGACAGGTAAGGTCAGCGCCTATTCCTCTGAATTATCTCCCAAAAAATTCTTATCAGAGGCAACACACCACACATATTAAACCTGATCAAATCCAATAAGCGCTTGTGCTGGTGCCATGTTAATAAAGAATAAATAACCTGTGCGATCGCTGTCATATTGCACTTTAAAACTCTAGCATGAAACACAGAACCTTGCCTATATGAGGGAATTGAGTTACATCTTCTAAACATGACAGAGGTAAATGAGTATGAGGAGTAAATGTTTGACAGCATTTGTTTCTTGACATCTATTGTCCGTCTCCTTAACAGATTACCGTTTCCTTCATTTCAAAGCACTCGCTGGAAACTCCCCAGACGACGAGATTGAGAGGGAATATAGCGTTTGCTAATATTTGCTCATGATGTGTTTGCACACCCCCCCCCCTCTCTCTCTCTCTCTCTATCTTACAAACAGACACACACACATTTAAAAAAGAGGTGCACTAGTAATCTGTCCCTCAAATGCAGCCTCCCCGTAAGGGCATCGTCAGGTGGCCGCGGCTCGAGGTTTCAATCCTGCGCGAGGCTCTCCCCCCGAAACCCCGACGAGCTGACATTAAAGCGCTGCGGCGGGCAGCTGGGGGGGCCGCGCTCCGCCGTGGCCTTTTGACGGGCTGCTTCTCCAACACTTTTTGAAAAGGTGAAAGACTGCGCGGCGGCCCCAGCATCCATCACCGCCGCCGCCGCCACCTGCAGCTCTTCCCCCGCGGTGATACCCTGCATGAGCAATGACCTGCCAGGCGCCGGTGGGCCTCTGCGTAGACCCCGCCCCCCCCCCAAACCCCCCCACCATCATTTCTCACTTCCTGCTTTTCAGGGCCGCTGTGGTTTGTCGCGAGAGACGCTTTCGTTTTGGTTTACTTCTGAGAGCGAAGTGAGACGCTTTGGGGAGCGTGTTGAGATGAAGAAATATGCCCCCCACCCCAACACACACATACACCCACTATCTTCATTTCAAACACCGCAGAGATCTTACGTCTATCGAGACATAATAGATCTGCCTTTCAGTATTAGCTTAATGAAAAAGTAAAAAGACACTGAAACAGTTTTATTAGAGCCCTGCCAGACCCCTGTTAATATCCTCTCCTCAACGCCCCTGGCGGGAGTCTCGCATCGAGGGAGCAATCGAAAGAGCTACTGCAAGGGCCTTTGCCAGGCCACAACAAAGGGAGGGTGGCCGTGCGATCGATCAACAGCGTAATCCTCCGAGTGGATTGTTTATGAGCAGGGAAAGGTGGTGTGGGTCCATGGTTCACGGTAAATTAACCAGAAGCCATCTGCCCTACTCGGAGGGTACATCTCCAGCTCCACTCTTCTCCGACGGCCGTGGAGCAGTCAGGCTTAAAGAGCATATGCTGCTCCATGGCCCCCACTCCACCCAGCAACAACACAGGAAAATAGCAGCGACCCCTTCCTCCCATAGAGTCAGTGGGGCTCCGTGCATGCGCTGGAATCCCTGGCTTTTGTGACACATCCATTTATTAGACATATTAATGTTCTGCCTTTCGCCCCAGAAGCAATAAGAGGCCCCAGATAAGATTGCGGTTTCCCTGGACACAGGTAAAAAATAATGACGGTAATATCGGCGTTAGAACTCGTGATAGTGCTAAATGGACGTCTAGACCCTCCGTCAGAGGAATCGGCTTGTCGCATCGCGTAGCGGATGAGTCGCAGAGTGGTAGGGACAGAGCCCCCCCCCCTCACGCCTTGGCGTCCTTCAGGAGAAGAGCTTGATCATCTCTGTGTAATTTGCCAGTCTCCGGGCATGCCATTAAGACAGTAATAGATCTATTCTAGGGTCAGGAGGCGTGGCAGAGATAAGACACAGACGAGAGCAATGGCTTGTAAAGTGTGTGATTGCAAACGGCCCAAGATGAACTGGCTGTAGAGGGTGGGAAGAAGAGGGGGGTGGGGGAAGAGGACAAGAGAAAGACTAGTAGAGATGGAGGGAACAATAAACAGCGCGAGAGGGAGGGACAGAAAGGGAGTGAAGAAAAAGAAGACGTGCCAGATGTCTCCTCCAAGACACGTCTCTCCAATTAACACCTAAGATGGAGTCGGGAAAAAAAACACACTTTGTCGTCTGGGCTGATTGACAGACTCGGCTATGGTCTAAATTATTCACTGTGAAGGGAGCCTTGATCAGTGATGAAATCATATCAGATCACATTAGATGTTCCTGCGACAGCTGTACATGGAATGCAAAGTGACTGAATTGATTAGCACTACGACAGGGAGGAAAGTGGCTGGCTGCAGCGTGAGGGGACAGTTTTTAACTGCGCAGTTACCACATCTCCACCGGAGTCATGCGGCAAACGATCAGGGTACAATCAGGGACACGAAGGCTTGAAATGTTGTGTAACTCCTGGAGACCAAGTGCGGTCAAAGAAGGCATAGCTTTAGAAGGCAAGGCAGCGGCAAAACATAATTTGTCTGTTTCCAATGTGAACTACTACAAACCTTTTCAAGGTGAAATGATGCTAGGTATTTTACTGTGCAGACCGTCATCTTTCTGCATGAGCCAACTGCACAATGCGGCAAACCGACTAAACAAGTATTTCAATGTAAAATGTACCATGCCGTGTAAATAGTTAAGGCATGATAATGCCTATGAGAGGTGATTTGGACTTGCTGCTCTCTTTTATCTTAGCTTAATGTTGCGGTCTTAATGAGTACCAGTGCCACCATCTGCAGCAACATTTTTAGATTAGTGGATCTTGTGTTTTAAGTGGAAGAGGCTTAAAACTATTGCAATTAAACTATTATCTTTGTGTCTCCTACCTACTGTCCTGTGACATTCAACGGTTACTAATAAAATAATGTCATTATTAATTTCTTGATGTAATACATTACCACATTTTCACATTGCAAGCGTTGGAAATGCATATCCAATTAGATTGACACCAGATTCACGCCAGGGATCATCCCAATTGTTTAATGTAAACATTTATGATTAAGTTTGGTAATATTTTAACACACTTAACTAAACACTTAACACTTGTAATGTAATTTGTTTTCTCTCACTGTGTAATGGAAGCCATATGTTTGAGCAGATCGAGCACATTTAGAGTAAAATTAGTCAAATTGCAGTATCATCAAATGTTTAGTCATATGACTAGCATATACAAAACTTGTAACATTATACATTATTTGCAGATGGATAAAAGGCAAACAATTTATGCAATATACCAGGTGGCTTACAAAAACTCTCTGCATCCACAACCGTGGGGGGTATACAGGTAGGCTATGAAACATTAACATCCTTCCTTTCAGAGTTGTGGTGGAGAACAAAGCTCCAGGATGCTGCTATTGTAAGGGCCCATTGGGAAATCTAAAACCCAGTGCCCGTCCCTCAACCCCAGGTACAATAAAGGCGGAGGGAGGCGAGGGGGTTTAGGATGGCTGACAACCAGAGGGTGAAATGGAACACAGATGGAGGGTGTGGAATAGAAAGATAAAAGGCAGAATAATAACCGGGGTGTTTGTATGTGCTGGGTGTTGGTATATCAGAACGGAGAGTCGGGCAGGTGCACCCCTGGAGGGTCATCCCCTCCCGTGGCCCTCGCAGCCACGTTGAAGTGCTAATGGATTTTGCCTTTCGCTTGGCTCTTACTTGTGTGTGCTCTCTCTCTCTCTCTCTCTCTCTCTCTCTCTCTCTCTCTCTCTCTCTCTCTCTCTCTCTCTCTCTCTCTCTCTCTCACTCACTCACTCACTCACTCAGTTCTCAGAAACAACGTAAAGAGCCGCATCATACCGTTTGCCAATATACAGTAAATACCTCCAAAGCACAGATAAATATTTTATTGCCCGGCAATCGACCAACTGCAGATTTCCGGAGCAGATTGGCACATCAGACAACACTAAAACACAACGACAATGCTGGCAGGTTCACACACAAAAAGCGAACCACTATTTCTCTCAAGGGCAAACGGTTAGAAAAGAAAAGGAAAAAAAGAGAAAAGAGTCAAATTGCCAAACGGCTCCAGGTACTGGCTCTTTGTGGTAGAGGAATGGATGGGCCTGCCAGCAGTGGCTCTGCAACTCCATGAATTTGGCAGTCCAGGACTTGTCTGCTTGGTGAGCCCACTGCGCCCCCACCCCTTATCCACAGGCCTCCAATGCTAGCTCTGCCTGTTAGGGTGATTTGCCACTTCATTACTAATTGATAATCGCCGGAGAAAAACGCTCATTAGGCCGAGTGCTGAAAACTGCAGCTCAACGCTGACATTTCCAGCCTCTGTAATGACTGGGTTAAGTTGGCAAATCACTCGGTCGACACAAAGTGCAAAACAGGCAATGAAGGTGAAGAAGATGGCTTTGAGTTATGGCCCCTGTATTTCAGGGAGGAGAAAGTGTCTCGGCCTGTAAGTGGAATGTTTCTGAGGTGTAAGTGTAAAGCGAAAAACCTGAATTGAGGAGAAAAAAACGAGAACCCCCACCCCCACCCACCCCCTCCAGAGAAGTGCCGGGCATCACACTTAGATTGAGACCCTCCTGCGTACCCAAGTGTTGACCAAGCGAAGCCATGAATACTGATGAGCGCGCTCTTCTGGAGTGTCGCTGTGCGCTCGTATGTGTACGCCTGGGGGGACAACAAAAACAAAGGAGAGTTGATTTAGTTCACAAACAGAGGAGGGGAAACCCCCCAAAAATAACAGGGCAGCGCACACGGCGCCCACGAAAAGAAGCCAGAGCAGCCTCCGAGGCCAGGGGCACCCGCGAGGTCCCGGGGTTAGCCGAGGCTCCGTGGCCGAGTGGATGGCGAGGTGCTACGCGGCGCGCCCCCCACGCCCGGCTACCCTTTAAAACACCTCTGGGCTCCTCCCGCTGCTCTGGCACCCTGCCCGTCACCGGACGGAATAACATTCCGTAATCGTTATCGACATTCGGTGGCCACGAGACGATGAGTGAGCGCGCTCCGTCCCGTTTCTCCCTCTCTAAAACTAACCGCCTGTGACGTGCTCGCACAGTCGGGCTACTTAGAGCCGCTCAGGCTCCCTGCCCTCACTCCCAGGCAGCAGGGAAGCCAAGTTGAGTGGGCTGTGATTCAACTCAACCACACTAATGGGATGTTTGCATTAACATCCATCAACTCCTATTGCACCCCCCCCCCCCACACACACACACACACACACACACACACACACTCTCCACCCCCCTTGCACCTATCAACAGATACCGCACGCAAATCCACCTAAGAGGAACTGAGGGAAAGGAGTGATATAACATATAACAGCCGACCGTTAGGATCGCTGCTGGTTGAGAAACACAAGGACCAGAGGACTGCCCACGCGCTGGCAGGAGGACGTGGTGAGTAACGCGGCGAAATAACAAAATCTGTGAGATTCACAGAAGATGCACAACACAAAGTGGAAGAACAAAAGGACTGCGCTGAAATGCTGGACATGACACCCTCAAAGTGTTTTCATTTCAGAATAACTATTAGTTTCTCAGTTCAAACTACATAGACAACATTGGTGTTTTAAACTGCCTCATTTACATGCCCTGTGTACCTAGTTTAGACACCCTCCTGTCCATCATAGACGACAGAGGAACGACACTGCTGCGTTTCATCCCATTACGCCTCCTCACCCTCATGTTGTCTTCCCTCTATGATTCCACATAGCCTACAGTATGTAACCACATCATAACCTAAGGTCACGGTTCACGAGCCTCCCAGGCTTCTACCAGCGGAAGGACCGGACCTCTGCCGGCTCGGGCAGCGGGTGGACTCGGCTCTCCTACGCCTTACCTTTCATCTCGCCCATGTCCAGGGTCTTCCCCAGCTGCTCCAGCAGGTCCGCGCGGGCCGCGTTCTTCTTGTGCTTCTTGCCGTCGTAGTGCTGCTGAGCCATGCCCGGGTTGTTGAACCAGGCGTTGCATAGCTGGCAGTAGCGGTCCGAGTCCCGGCGCTGCCGCGGAGCGGCCACGAGGGTCATTTCCAAGGGGCTCTTCACAGGACTGGGGGGCACCTCTGAAAACACATAGAACAATGTCTTGAAAGGAAATATGAAACCTGTGGTTGGGACTCGCTGTATTAGCCAAACAAGGTGGGGGTGTTCGTCAGCAGTAAGACTCGAAACACCGCGGCTCCGTGAACCAGAACTCTGCGGTGCTGGCACCGAGGGAGAAGTGGAGACCTAATGAGAGCTGATCACAAACATGGCTTCACTGTGACTGTGGCATTGCTAGTGTAACCCACTGAATAACAAGCTGTTATCTCCATCAAACGCCTGAGGAATAAATCCTAAATTGAGCTTGGCAAAAGAAAATAGAAAAGCCTGCTGTACTTGCGGCTGCCCACTTGTGCCTTCATGCATGGATGCCGCAATTTACCCCGAACAAACATGCCCGATGCATAGCGGAGCGTTTCCCACACAAAGCCTTGTCATCACGTTAATCAGTTTAAACACTTCAGTGGCTGGCCCGCCCTTTACTAAGCCAACATTTAGCGAGGTCTTGTTAGCAACCACCCAATCCCATTATGTGCCGAAGGTCCAGTCAACTTTTGACGTGAGTTGTAAAACAGCAATCAGGGTGGCAGAGAAGTTGGAGTTGAGATGGAAAATGTATAAAAATAGGTGCCAGACCTTTTGCATTCACTACCATCTTCGTTGGCATGCTGGACTGAAACTCCAATCTTTTTTTAAGTGAGTGAAACTTCCACAGGGCTACAGCAATTACACTCCACAATGCGTGGAATAGTTCTCTGTGACATATCCAAGGACTCCATACCACTTGGCTGAAGACATGATCTGGTTTAAAATGGGGGTGAGGAAAAACAATGGCAACTGTCTGCCAGAGCTTTACCTCCGGGGGAGCCAGTATGTCATTACAACGTCAAGTCAGGTTTGTCGCTTCTGACATACCGAACACTGATAACTTAGCGTTTGGCTTAGACAGCATCTAGATCAAGCAATTAAGTGCTAACACAGGCAAGAGAATGAACGAATATGAATCGGGGTGTTATGTCGCGGTAGGAGTTGAAAATAAAGGAGCGTGAAATGTATTTGTGGCACAATAAGGCCAGGGAACAAAGACTTTGCAAATGATTCTTCACAAGAGAAAGAGATATCGTCATCGAAAAAGGAGATCACTTTATGCCCTTTTTCTGAAATAGATTCTCCATTGTCTCACCTCGTGCTTTTGTGCTGCACACGAGCTAAGAAGCTTGAGCCCTGGGAGCCATGGGGGAAAAGGAAATGAATCTTACTTCAAGAAAGCGCTTGTTCAATGTGATATTACCATTCATCAGCAAATTCAAAGTAAAAATATATGTTGTTGTATTACCCATTGGCGTAACACACTGCTTTGATTCTTATTGCAAAAGACACATAATATGTAATGTAACTGATGCATGAACTGAACAAAAAAAAAAAAAACAGGCCAATACCCAGGCATCAGCATAAGGCCATTATCCATACTGGGTAATGTGCAACTAGCAGTGCTCATTATTTTTTCCCTCCGTTATATTTTGGACGGATATGTCAAAATGTCCCTTTGCTCCTATTTATATTTATGGTGTTATCTAAAATTATGGAAGTTGGTCACGTGTAGACCATCTTCTGAATAATTCAGAGGGGGCTGCTTGTGCCATTGATAATTGTGTCTGTGACATTTACAGTGGCCACCCACAATACTGTTCCTCCTGGCTCATTTCATGAAAGCAATGATTGTCATTATGCTCTGTGTTGCTCTAAAGTTCAAGAAGCAAGTGCGAATGTGTGATTCACAGGAAAGGCTGATAGTGCAATTGTAGGTCATTGTCAGCTGTCTGATTAGTCCTCCTGAACTCTGTGGTGATTACTGCTGTAGATACCTTGGTCAACTTATATTTTAGGCTGAAAATAACCTTTGCAGAATCTTGCCCTCCTGACACCATCAAGCATGTGAACGACACAACTGAAAGTTCTTTTTCCTCACAAACAATTATGATACCCTTGTCTGGTAGTTTGAAAAACTACCATTGAAATATTGACATTACATAATGGGAGTTGCAAAAAAAAAAGGCAGTGAAACTCGACCTCAATGAGTTAAGCATAATCAGTGCAAAGACTTGTTTAGGGTATACACTGTAATTATAGCCATCGTCTTAATATCCCCTCTGCTCTCCATAACCAACAACAGTGTATGAGTCATTCATTACAAAGCAGCCCACCGGTTTTACCTAATGTCTTTATCTGCACTAGGGGTGGCCCCCTCATCATCCATCACTGGCTCTGTTATTATGGAGGAGAACTGCAGTGCTGGGTTTCAGAGATCCCACACTCATATGGATAACTCCACCGAAAGACAGACGTCCCCTCTTCCTGTATCATTAGAGCCACACTGTTTGTCCCTCCCTCTGTGACCCCCCACTCCTTTGGCTATTGAGTTCAGCTCAGTTCAGAAGCTTCCGTGATTCTCAAGAGGCACTGGATTGTCGCACAAGCCTTCAACAATGGATTGAAGCACCCACTAAATAAAAGGCCCTTTAAAATCACTTAGAATGCCATCGATTCTCCAGAGCATGGCAAGGAATTAAAAGCAAGGATGAGAACAAAGCAAACTGTATACTGCTACGGTTTATATTTAGCAGTGAACCGGACACGAGGAAGGCTACGACTTTCATTACAACAAAAAGTTATTATGTTGAATGAATGAATATGCAAGTACACCAGCAAATAAAATATACCAACCAAATAAGGTCCTGCTCTGCTTCTAATACTCTAGATCTGCTTGTGCTTAATGGGAACATTTGGTGGTTAGTATTATTATTTTGAGTAAATACTGTGAGGGTAATATGTGAGGTAAACCAGATCTGGGATCAGGATAAGCAGAAAGTCTAAAATCATAAGACTGCGTTTTATTTTTTTACTATGACTTGAGCCCAGGAAGGAGTTACAGTGGGCCCACAGAGTTGGTTATCTTGATAAATGTACTTTCGTTTGATGAGACCTCACAATGCACACAGTCCGTTCTGTCCGCATGTTGGCAATAAATATGGGGGAAAAACAGAACACTGCAATGAACTGGCTCACAGAATACCAGTTATCAGCCTAGCCATGTGAAATCACCATGTGATACTGGGGTGTTTTTGAACTTAAAATGGAAGTGTTTTCAAAGGAGATAACTGTTCTCTTTCAGCTATTTTATCGCCTCAGGAAAACTCACGCTGTAAATATATTCAAGGTTGCGTGGCAAAACAGTTTTCATCGAGTCAAATTATCTGGTCATGCAGTAGAGGGAGAAAAGGACCAATTTATTTTTATCCTTGCTAAATAGATTGATAATTTTCATAGACAGGCCGACCTGGAAATGTTTTCATCTTCAAAGTTTACACTACAGACCACTTCTTTACTTTGAAGCGGTGAGACCAAAGGCCATACATCAACCTATGAGCAAAAGGGGGGCATTGTATGCAAACAAAGACGAAGAGCAATGTAGAATGATCGTGTGTGAATAGAGTTGTACATCTTGTGAGACTCGGGATCTGTTGGATCAAAAAGAGAAGGATCAAAGCGCTCCGAATCAATGCAGTTATTTCTTCCAACAATACCTTCCCTTTTGGGCTTTATATCCTCCTCTACTTAACTCCACTACCCCCCCACCCCCCATCCCCCCCTCATCCTCCCCACGACGCAGGAAACTAAATATTTTCGAAGAACTGGTTTCCACCTTGTCTCAGAGGCAATACCATGGCAAGCTGTTCAATTCATGAAAAACAAACAAAACAACTTCTGCCCCTTGGTTCCCCACTGCGCTCACAACAGAAGTAGGCTGCACCTGTCTTGGGAGACATGCATCATGCACAATCATTGAGACTATGGCTGGCAGGGATCACTGTACGGATCAGTTCAAAGTGTTAGGAACAAGGACCACATGGTGAACCGATTATTATCCCAATTAAAAGTTTGAGGTCCGTGTTGTGCCCAAACATATGAGGGTATGGAATATTTGTGCATACTCTGGGAAAATGATTTCACAGTTACCGGGATTTATTGCACCACTTACACACATGCCAGAGATTTTTTGTTTGTGGCAGTAAGATGCATATTTTATGGGAAATGGCAGTCACGGCAGCTATTGTGCTTAAAGCATAATACTAACAATGGGAAAGAGGCCAGGAACTTCCAATATGAACTGGCAATGTCGCACGCAGAGAAACCAATTATTCATGTGGGGACTAACCGGACCTAAACTGCCGGCATTTATAGGAATACTAATGACACATTAACATGCATTCAGAACGAGCCAAGTCAAAAAGCAGCAATCGGGAGGTTGGACCTCTCACCACATTGTGGATGAGTCTGAGGAATATGGGTCAGTGAATAGGTGGATATTTCCAGTACAATGTACATTTGGTATCTGTAAATTAGAGTCCATTTTTCAATCACAGATTAGTATAGTTTCCATGTCCTCACATTTTACCTTTACGCCACAGAAAACACAAAAAATAATGAGCGATGCAAGCCAGGGACGAGGCCCCTTCCAAAGAACAACTATTAGTCACTTGTGAGTCATTAGTATGTGATGTATACTTATGTGTGGGTTCATGGTGGACAGCAAGTGTGCCAAACAGGCCAGCTGGTGTGTCGGTGCTGTTGGCGGATGGTAGGCTGAAACAAAACAGGGTTCCCGGGAGACGTGCGGATCAACGGATGCACTCCGCCACTCCACTAACGTTCCTTATGCAGAAATCAATAGCCCAAGCCTCCCGGTGCCCTGGATTTATCTTCCTGACACTTCCTATTTGCAGCGCTAGCACGTAACCTTGTAGCCGCTCGTGCCTTACAATGGAAGTGTTCTCAATCAGAGAGATAGAGAAAGGATTTAAATCCATGGCTGCTGGTTTCTTTTGATGGATGGAGGGGGGTGGGGGTCGGGGGGGGGGGGGGTTGAAAAGTCTGTGAGGTAACGTCGACGGCACCTAAGGCTTGTCCGGCCGAGCGGTAAATCAAAACGAAGCCGGAGTGATCAAGATGCATTCTCTCTCTCTCTCTCTCTCTCTCTCTCTCCCTCTCTCTCTCTCTCTCTCTCTCTCTCTCTCTCTGTGGCCGCGGTATATCGGGAGACGGTGTGCGACAGAAAGGATGAACGTGAGCGCGGGGAATCTGTTCCTGTCAGCTCTGGCGGCTCCGCGGGCCATGTAGTTTGCCGGGCATCAGTGCGATTTATAGTTCTGTCAGGGCCTCTGAGCCGGGCCAGGATGCGCTTCTGTTCGGTGCCACCAGCCACAGATGGCACTCTTAATGGCTTTATTTGTCATCTACATGGCAGAGGAGGGGAGAGACCACTGGGGATTGTCTAAGCACTATGTCATCTGTGTGAAAGATGAGACTGGAAGTATGGCGCACCTCACACCTCTTCCCCAAAACACATCCACGTTGCGGATGTTTCCTTGTGCTCGAGTTACAGTGCTGTGCTGCCAGTGGCAAAGAAAAGACCAGACTCCGTTACGATATGCAGGACATGTACACGCTAAACATTCTTACTGTCTTTTGCCAAAACCGCCGTACACAACTGTTGAGTTAATCAAACACGGATCAACATGCAAGGTGTAGTCTCATCGGAAAGCAGTGATTGCGGAGCTTGATTGCACTTTAGTTCCTGTCTGAATGAGCAGAGGAGGTGAGGTTGGTGAGGTTACATAATGTAAAAGTTATGGTGTGAAAATGTGTGTTTGTGCCTGTGCGTGTGCGCTTTAATAAAGACAATCATTATACATGAGACTTGGTGGTGTGGTTTGAGTCAAGGGCTTTGAATGATGAATGCAGTCAGGAGTGTTTCCACACGACGCTGAACCACGGCGACTTTCTTTCATACCTCTAGCTCTTTCCTCCAGAGTCAAGCCCTGTGGCTTCCTCTGTAAGATTGTAAAGGCCTAATCCTCTGACTGAAAGGAACCACGATCCTGTTTATAGAGTGGGAAAATGACGAAAATGTTCAACATTCAAACCCCTTTTGATCCGACAAAACGCAGCATGAAAATGCATGGGCATCCTTCATAAAAGGGACCTTCCTAGACTAATTTGCGTTGCGCTCAGGATGGGGCTGGGGTCCGTCTCCAGTTTTATGCACAATCCGTACCGACTTCTGCTTTCGTCTCCTTTTTGAGGTCAATTAGAGCCCTGAGCGAGGTGGTGGACATTGATGAGCAGTGAAAGGGTGACACAGCGGGGCTCCTGAACAGCGTAGCCCTCGGCATGTAATCCTGTCATTGCACCGTGTGTGTTTGTGTGTGTGCGCCAGAGAGAAAGAAGACAGAATGAATGGAAGACAGCAGTGCTCTTGGACCACAGATAGGTTTCAGCAAGCCCAACTTGAGGCTCCACCCACGGACTGCACACCCCAGAAACGGATCTGCTTTGTGTTTACACTATGTGTACACATAGCTGATATCAAATGTGTACAACCACAGAACAAACACAGACGTTTTTATATGACGCCATAAATATGCGCATGTTGAGGTGTAGATGGCACGTAGCAAGGTACGTGGAGGTTATTTCATTTAAAAATAACATCTATTTTGTCAGAATCAACTAACAAAATGTCTGACTCTGCAAACGAAACCAATGCTCCACATTGTCAGTCAAAGGGCAGCCACATGGGACTTCATTCTGAGGCAAAGCAAAGATATGGGGAGGGATTTGAGACTATAAACAAATCAAGACTCAGACCCGCTGTGCGCATACAAATTACCCTGAGAAGGGACCTTAGCCAACCAAAGTAAACAAGACCACATTTCAAGGTTCTTATTCCCAGTTTCCATCACGATATTCTTGTTCGTCGGTCTCAGGTGCGGGATCAGAAGTGATCTGATTACAGGAAGTTTGCGAGCTACATGTCTCGTTATGAATATTCCCTTCTGACCACCTTTCATTAGTCTGTCTGTGTGCCAATTTCGTAAGCTGACTCAAGCCAAGCAGCTGCGGCTGATTATAAGAGTGGCCAGATTTCAGTCACCCTCAGGTGTGCAGCAGACGGTAATTAAATCTAAACAAAACACCCCCAGACCTGAGGAGATTCACCGGGTCACCAAGGCCAGCTAAGGTGGTGGCTGACGGGTAGCGGAACACCTGTTGCCAAAGTATTTAACTGGCTGATGTCCTTGAGAGGAGTGTTAATGAGACAAGGACAGAGCGAGGGAGGATGAGAGGACAAGGGAGAGAGACCTGAAAAAGGACAAGGGTAAAGTAGGGAGGAGCTTTCTGTACCTTTGGCTGTGATGGCAGGCTGCTCCCCCAGCAATAGCTTTAGTCTTTTGGCGTGGATTTTACCCTGGTAATGTGACTGTGCCACCACTGCTGAGGTGAAGGACATATTACAGAGGGTGCAGCACTTGTTCTTGTCCACGTCACCCTCTTCACTTCCCTAGAAGGAAACAAACAAAAACACACAAGCACATTCGGGTCAAATGCCTCCATGGTCTCAAAGCCACATCAGAGGAACATTTAGACAGCATGGCAACTGCCTGAGGGGGGTCTAAACCCCGAGCACTAAAATATTAAGTTAGCCACATTACATCAACAATTTAACACATCGTCACATTAAATATCCACAGCCACGTGGCGCCATAGCAGAGTGGGACAAGGTGAATAGCAGGCATTAGCGCCAGACATCCCACAGTGTGAAGAAAGGTTATAATATCGGGTTGCTTGGTAGCCCGGATCACAAAGATTGTGCGGAGCCCCTGGAGGCCTGGAGAACCATCTGGTGCTGTGGGGTACATCAAACACGGCTCTATTACCGTGCCGTCGCACGAGGGCGATCAGCATGGAGCCCCCGGTCGGCTCTGTTCTCGGGCTCCTGGGGGGGGGGTGCAAATAGACGGCGGCAGTGGAATGTGTGAGGAGCTCTCCGCGGGGGAGCCCGGCTGAGACAGGATGTGCCGGCTGCGGCAAAACCTATCATCTCGAGGGAAGGCAGGACGACCTGTCCCCCGTACAGAGGGGGTGGGGGGGGTGGGGGGGCGCGGATGAATGGCGTCGTTTCCGAGGAGGACACGAGGGAGCGTTGGGGAAATGCTATCCCTGCAAGCTGGGGTCATGGTCAGGGTGTGAGTACTCGGGGAAGGGGGGAAGAATGGAAGAGCTCCGGCTCTCTTAACACTCGAAACGAACCCCTAGTAATTTCTCTGGCTGAAACAGAGCACTCTGGGCAACGGACAACATCTGAGGTGTGTTTATCAATCCCAATTGACCCGCGCGTTTCCAAACACGTTGCATTTGCTGTGCGGTGTGTTACCGTGTGTGAACTGCGGAACCCCCCCAAAAAAAGAAGCTGCTTCAGATGTTTCATGTTTTATATCTGTCCTACGGTAAGCCTGGCGCCTGTTTCCTCGCTCCTGCTGTCACCGAGTTCTTCGGAGGACATCCATCACACCGTGACATGGGCGGACACATACAGTTGGTGTAGTACACAAAGCGCTTTGAGGCTCTGCTGCCTCTCATTACTGTACACGATAACAAACCATGGCTCGTCTCTATACATAGCCATGACATGATATTTTCTCACACCGAGCGGATACGAATACACTGCACACCCACAACACGGCGCGGATGGCATCGCGGCGGTGCGATATCAACGGCATGCCGTCCAGAACGGTAGAGAGGGTGTTAGACCTAAGCTGCAAGCTGCACGACATGATTCCCGTGCGTCTGGAGAGGGAGAATTCAGTGACGGGAAAAATCTGGCAAGCCTGAGTACTACTGCACTATGACTCACTCCGTGTGACACGTACGCTCACACAGACGTACACACACACGTACGGAGGGACGCTCACACAGACACACACGCACACACACACACGCCCGCTGCCGCCCTTGGCCTTGTCCTTCACTGACTCTCTCTCTCTCTCTCCCCATACAACCTACCTTTTGTAATGCATACCCACACACTCTAAGAGTGCAGCAACACTTAAGCCTAGCTCCTAGGGTTTTCAATCCTCTCTCGTAATGTTACATTCATCTTGAGACCAAAATAGCAGGATGTGAGTGTTCACCTGGAAGTCTGAGGGAAACCTAATTTCATGGTGGATTAGTGTGGCATAAATGAGTGGCTAATGACAGAGTTAACCAGGAGGTACTGTATAGCTGTTCCTTCCAAGCTGATGATCACACATTCAGTCGACAGACTGAAGGAGCACAATGCATATCGTCCGTATGTGTCAAATTGAACAGGAGAACTGATTCTCAATCGACTCATCGGATAAAACAAAGGAAATGAATTACGTGAAAGTTTGACGTGAAATCTTAAAAAAACACATGAAAGAATAACTCATAGGTTTAGGCCACACACTAAAGGTCATGGGATATCCATGACTCGTCAACCAAACAACAGATCCCAAACTTTGCCATATTTCCGCCGTCAAATATGATTTGCCTTTTTTATCATCCCAGTGCAACAAAGAAAAAATAATTGGAAGACTGTAGTGCCGCACCGCATTTCTGTGAATGTGTTACTGATGGGAGGGGAAAGAGCATGGCAGAGAGAAACAGAAAGAGAGAAGCAGAGAGAGAAAAGGAGAGGAAGAGAGAGAGATAGAGAGAGAGAGACTGCATTTCAGTAGAAAGTACCCATCTCACTCTCCTTCATGTGAGGCGAAATGGAATAATCTTTTTGATTTTCAGACAGTAAATTCTCTTTGCTGCACGTTCTCATCTTGGTTTATATGAAGCAGTTGGTTTATGTCCCTGGCCATGTGTATTATTAAAAGCAAAAATAGGCTGTATAGAGCAATGTCTCATTTCACCAGACCTTTGATCTAGGAATGCAGTCTCTATTTTGCATGTTACTTAATTGCTGCATAAAAAGAATCAATGCAGCAATTTCTTCTCTTAAATTCAGCAAATCAGATTTTGTTATGACTAGTCTAGACTTCTTCTTCTTCGGAGCCCTCTATTCTACCAGCCTGGCCTGACATGTTATGGCCTGGCCAGGCTTATACTGTATAAATAGTGAAACTAAATATGCCGGCCAGGGAACACTCACTGCTCAGAACCATCTCCCTCAAGGCACAGAAAGAGGAAATAGGACAGGCAAGCGCAAGGGCAACCACTGAAAAACTAGAGTGTTGATCCTAATATAGACTGGGACAGTGCAGTGCATTGCTGTCGGACAGACGGTGTATGGAGGGCACACTACTAACCAGGCCAGACACAGTGATCACTGCAGCTCCACTCCAGCCTTCTCTTCTCACACACAGAGACAATACTGTGACCTTCACATGAGACAGCCCCTAATACCAACAGGGACACACAGAGAGCTGGCTCAAGCCCAGGTCCAGACTCCATCACAATAAGACCTCCTGAAAAACCACTGGCTAATGCTGATAGCAAAAGGAAAAAGGTTACGGATATTTCTGGGAAAGGTCTGATTTCTTTCTGGAACGCTGTTCCACTCTCCACGTCTGCTACACAACTAATAGGACATTGGATTTATGTGTTCAACTGTAAAATGTGAAGTGACATTTATAATTTTGCTTACGTTGAATAAAATGGAAAAGTTTGTGCTATATCTGATAAAAAAACCTGAAACTAAAACACGACTTATTTTCCACAAGCCTAAGCAAATCCTGCTGAACGTTTTCTCTGCTTTCCTGCGCGTACCATAATTATAAACAGCAGGTTCACAGCATGGTTGGCCCGGCAGACGCACTGACTCCCAAGATATTCTGATCGGTTCTACCAGATCAGCGAGATCGGAGCCTTCCAAGTCACTGCACTGATTGCAATGTCAGCCGGTTTGATTAGCCATAAAATGCTGGCTTAATGAAATCCACTTACGACGGTTATTGAAAAACACTCCCTGGATACAGTTGATGCAAACTCGGGATGCACTTCAACTTATGAGGACAGATAATGGTTTGGTAATTAATACTTATGGCGTCATTAAAGCACAGCAGATTAATAGAATTTTCATACCACAACCTTGTGTGGGTTAAGGAAACATTACAAAGTCCATTCACACCCATTACATTCAATATTTGAAAAGGAACAGATGGATACGACACTCTAAAATGTGTTGGTGTGTCATGTGCACCAGTTTTAACAGGTGTGTGTGTTTCATTTACATGTTTCATCTTTGCAAAGGTGTGGGGTGAGAAGTTGGAAAACACCAGGATTTATCGCAGTATTGTTCTCGTTTTAAACAAACCTCTCTTTTCTCATTTATTTTTCCACTTCAATTGACAAAATATCTGCTTCCTAAAATCTGAACGTGCCACAAACCACATGAAATTCCTTTCTTTAAACTTGTATGTGTCCAACGGTAGTCTTAGAACTGTTCTGATGTGGTAACAGTGACATTTCTTTTACCTTTAAATGGTGTTGAAATTGGTCCACACAGCTATTTTCAGGCTTGGCTTAAGAACTACGCCTCGGAACGGTTCATTACCTTATTACACCTCTTGAGTTGCACTCTTAGAGGCTGAAGTGTGCTAGCATGAGGTCTGACACATTTATGAAATATGCGCTGGAAATAGAATACAAGCCTAGAGGAGCAGACATTTAAAACTCACTGGGAGATTATTTTAATTCTAAATGACAGAATGAAAAGAAGGTCTCACACTTGGAGGCTTTTTCGAAATGATGTAAGCTGTGTTATATTGATTATATCTTGTGTGAAAAAAATTACATACTAATAACTTGTATTGAATAAGGCCAGAGATGCTAAGCTGAGTAAACCCTAACTTACAGCTCAACAACCATCATGACATTATTTCTCAACATAATGAAAGATAATATGGAGGTTTATTCACTTCAACTCACTTGACAGGTAATGCACATTTGTAAACATGGGTGAGCTAAAAGAAATTAGCTCCATACCGTAGGTTCAAGGTAGGTACTCGGCTCGGTCAACGGTCTAATCTATTTTTGGCCTGAATCAGTGAAGTGTGTCTGCATGCGGACATACGGTGTTGACCTCTTGGCAGCGGGAGAGGATGACCTGGCATGCAGTTCTTGCCTAGTATATTAATGCCCTCTCTGTTTTCTGGTTGAATCCCTTACAAGTATTTCATCCACAGCGTGCATAGCTTAGTCACCAAAATGATTTGCGTTTGCATGTGAACTTGCGTGTGTGTGTGTGGGTGCGCGCGCGTGTGTGTGTTTGTGTGCGTGTGTGTGCTGCCCCTATGCATGTTGGGTTTGTGTGCAATCTGTCGAATACTGCTGAAGGAGAAATCAAGGCAACCAAGCATAACGCTGTAGTCAGTTCTCGTTCACTCAAGGCAGCACCGCACACCTGTGCCATCTCCAATCAGAGCCCTCCATTCCCCTGTCTCCTCCCCTGCCAGCAATCACACGAAAAGGCTCATATCCCCAGTGAAAATGGAAACAGACAGCTTCTTCAACAGTTGAGCACAGCATGCCATTCCACACACATCCATCTATACAGAATATGGTGGAGCTCCTATGACTTGTTGATAGCCACAGAATAATATATTTACCAGATCACATGATTCTTTCATGATATTTTCATCTCTGCAGTTCATTAAACATTTATTCAGAGGAACCAGAAGTCTTATTTTTGTAAATATGAAAGTGAACCCCCATGAGATGGCTGGGGCAGTCCAACAGATGCTAACCTGTGTTACCATCCACCCTGTGCAGAGTGTAGGGCCAAAGGCTGTCTATGACGCTATCCACTACATCTCAGTTGTCGGAACAAGTGCACATGCGAGCTCTATACAGGTGGGTTTTCATGCTGCATTTATAGAATTCCTGACAATAACGTTGCCAAAAGGCCATAGTAAATTTGACAAAAAAACGTGCAAACAAAATTGGCAGTAATTTCTTGTACTGAAGTTGCAGCTAGTAGTTGGCTACTTTATTGCCAGTGTATTGCTCTACTTTGGTGTAACAGCTAGTGGTCGGTAACTTCAGAGCCAGTACACCTCTGTACATTTCACTGACGGGAATTTACAGCTAGTAGTTGGCAACTTTATTGTCAGTAAATTATTGTATTTGCATCTGCTATGTATTTACAGCAAGTAGTTGGCAAATGTATTGCCAGTAAATAACTGGAATTGCCACTGATGTGAATTTACAGCAAGTAGTTGGCAACTTCATTGCAGAAAAATAACTGTAAATGCATCTCCTGTGGAATAATAGTTGGTAGTTAGTGGGCCTCATGTCTTCATTCTGTGGATTTACAGCTGGAAGTTGACAATGTTATTGTTGGTAAATTACTGCTGTATCCTTTCCTGTGACTACACAGCAAGTTAATGGCAGCTTTAAAAACAATACTAAACTTCCTTAACTTCCCCTGCATTAAAATACGTCACACATAAAACATTTTAACATAAACTAAAGGTCGCTGCAAACAGAAGAATCATGGGGTTGATCTACAATGTAAGACTATTACTTCAAAATGTTGACAATGAATGCATTACAATCTACGTAATGCTACCTTTCAACCAAGAAGTTAGGTCATTATCTAAATGTCGCACTTCTAACCTGGCAAGGCTTGCATACATGTTACTATTTTGATCTCAGAATATTTGTCTGAATAGTCTAGCATTGTTCAACTGCACAGTACTGACTCCTATGCATATTCATATTTTTCCAAGCTTTCACGCTGTTGCGTAAGTGTGTCCAATGGACAACCAAAATGACAGCGGTGCGTCTCCTCTCGACGCTCGAAGCCTAAAGCATCAGCTGCCCACCGCAAGCACAGTGGATTCAGGTCAAGTGAATGATTGGAGGAACTCAAACTTACACGTTGGCAGTGGAATAGATTGAAAATGAGATGAATGAACTGGGAATCAGGTTTACTCAAAACCGACACCCTCAAAGTGTCATGAGTACATGGCTTTAGAAAATAAAGTAATGCCAAAGAATGAAACAGCCGTTTACTGTCAGTGATATGAAAAACACTTTCATCCTCAACTCACAAGCACACTTTATAGGTACCAGAGTGCACTGCACCTCAGGAAAGTACTGCTCAAGTTTAACTAATGGCACAGTATCACACTGCATCTTTTATCCAAAATGAAGCAACTTAATCTGAAAACCTATTTTTACCCTGTATAAGTGTGTGGAAATGGCCCCCAAGCTAGTGGAATCGCTCTTGTCTCTGTTAAAAAAGCATCACAGGGGAACGAACACCAGGTGTCGGGAGTACAAAGCACTAATGGACTATCTAAAAACAGTGTTGTCACGATGGGGGTCCTCAACAGCGTGTTGTTTCATATAATTATACCAACTACTGTGAAGAGTGAGACTCTGGGGGCGTTTTGTTCCATGTGTATATTTTATAACTTAAAAACAAACAATATGAGGCAGTGTATTGTTACTCTGACAAGATGCAATCCTATTTAGCATCTGACCTGGTAAAAACACATTTCAATTGAATATCATATGCCGTGTCTATAAGTAATGCGGCACTTTTTGTACGACAACGATAGCCAGTGGATGAAATTAATCTGAGCATTCGTTGCTCAAGTGACACCAGCTTGGATTGGACGCGCCACACGCTTTCATGCCGCCAACAACAAAGCAGGTTACCCGGGCGACCGTGGTCAGATTAGCTGTGCATAGTTGTCAGCTGAGATCAGCTCAGCCAGGTCCAGACACATGGCTGGACACCAGGCTCTCCGACGGGCCCTAGGGGACAGGCATGGAGATATTTTTAGATAGCACCACCTTCAGGCCATAGCCTGGTCTCATCACATCTTTTTAGCATGCCCCCCCCCCCCCCCACATCCTTCATCAAAACCGAGTGCCCTTTTACCAAGGACTGAAAAACATTGATTTTCATTGGCACTGAACTCAAAGAACTCATGGTTGTATGTATTGGCATTGCTGGATTGATGTCATGTTGCAGTGAATGCCACTATGGAGCGAAAGAGCACAGATAACACCAGAGTGATTAAACTTTGACCTTGCCATGACATGAATCCAACTCCATCATAAGGACGCATGACGCACGCTGAGGTTATTATTTTTTTTTGTCTAATATCGTCTGCCTTTCCGTGTGCAGTCCTATACTACGCCCGGAGAGGAGCCGAGCAGCTGCAGTAGACAGATGAGACGGATTCAGATTGGGTTTCCTTTCAAAGCTCACTAGGATGTGGCTCCCCCTCTATCCCAGTGAAATAGGAGGTTTGGATTTCTCCTGGAAAAGATAGTGCCCACGGTTGATTTAAAAACTGCTAATTAAATAGGAGTGGGCCTCGGAGGAGATCTTCCATCCACCCAAAATCCCTCCCTTGTTGCTAATTGTAGCTTCTTTTTTTTTTTTACAAGCCTACACATGAAGATACAGGACTTATGGCTGTGGGGAATCTTTAACTGCCCTCAGGGGCTCGTATACCTATTAGTACATAATGGCTGTAAGTTGATTTTGGCTAAACAAATGGCCCTGGCCACAGTATTGTAATCTGATCTTACTGTAACCCCTCTGTGGCTTGTTATACCCCCTTCAGCCCAAGGCAATGATCCAGGAAAAACCTGTCTGGGGCGTTTATCTGAATGGGCCGATGCGGAATGCCCGACTCAGGCCGACACCCATGGTCAGTATCTGGAATATTCCAAATCCAATGTTGGATTTTCTGCAAGTTAGGATCAAGTAACCTCATTGGCTAGCTAATCAGTGGCAATAATCCTCAGGCGCAACCAGCCTTCCGGAACAACAGCAACAGCAATTGAGGTTTTATTAGCAATGGAGGAACAGTAAGATATTTCATCCCATATGAATATGTGAAACATCCACTTTTTAATGATGTAGCAATGAGACAACCGTGTTCAGCAGTGACCTATATAAAAGTGACTTGCAGACCTGCAACACACTGGGACTTTCCTGTGACCAACGTGCGATGAGAATGGGTTCAATGCGGCTGGATAATCATGTGAAAATTGCAAGTTTTGAGTCGAAGAGGGGTAATTATGGCAACACCGTGACTGACATTGTTTACTGTGTTTAAGTTAAACAGATTATTTGGACTATGGAAACGTATATTTTGATTTTAAACAATGAGACATTGGGAAACTCTATTAGCCTTTCTACTACCTGCCACCTCATGACAGCTAAATGTGAACTGATAACAAGTAGAATATATGAGTATATGTGCATCCTGAATCCCTTTCAAATAATACATTTGTGTCAAACAGCTACAAAAATGTAGCAGACACAAAAAGTAGGCACGCTGGAAATACAATTGTAAATCATCCTGGATAAATTGCCTAACAACTGCTCACACTTTAAAACGGGTAATATATGAATAATGTATACATGTCTACTTTATGTCAGAGTGGCTCGTATTTCAGCTGAAAAGATGACAAGAAAATGAAAGAGCGTTCAATTATCAGGCTCAGCTATATTCCAGTGAATTAGTTTGATATTAGGCAGTGGTGACGTTATCAAACAGCTGAAAAGC
>JAVQJS010151648.1:0-10232 GCA_036024795.1 Galaxias rostratus | reverse complement strand
CCCCCCCCCCCCCCCCCCCCCCCATGGTAGTGCTTTTTAATCTTGACCCAAACCTAAATGTCAATCCATTTGCAGAGAAACAGGAACTGTTCTAAGAAAATTCAACTTGAAAATGACTACTTTGCCCATAATTCTTGAGAGCATTCAATGAAAGTGTCAGGGCCACCAGGGGTCTTCCTAGTTTCAGCACCGGCCAGTGGACAGCGACACTTGGTCAGCACTCTGGGAGGGACAGCTCCCACATGTTTCCATGTGCCCGTTAGGTTTTAGCAGACTCACCTCTGAGGCCCTCAGGGATTATTGTTTGCACCTTATTGTGGCCCTTAGTGAATATTGTTTGCATTAGCGTCATTTAGTGTTTTGAAAAGGGCTTTAAAAATATAATATATCATTATTATCATTATCATCATTCTTACCTGTCTTTGCCAGCTATTTTGCTCTTTCCCCACCATAGCCTTTTGTTCATTGTTTTGCCACGGCATGTATGAAAGTAAAATGTCAATTAACCCACCAAGTCTCCTATTTGAGAATTTCAATTTTGTCTCAGTGTTTCTTTAGTTAACCCTTTTTCTTTAGCACAGTGTTTGGGTTTCCATTTGAGCATGTTTCTCTCCCCGGTGCAGTGACAGAAAGGGCACCAGCTGGCATGAACTTAGATTTTTCTGCAACAAAATTTAGTTTAGAAGACTTTTCCAAAAGAAATTCAGTCAACCTTGCCAAGCCAAGTTGACCGGCGCCTTGCATGCATATTGACCTTGGTACATTGCTCATCACAGTCTTCTACCCAACAAAAAATTGTGCTATGGAGAATTTGCAAACGTCTTAAAAGCGAATCCGACATCTTCCCCTCCGACAAAGATAAGCAAATAAGGTGTCATTTTCCCTGTTACATATATTGGAAAAAAAGATTTAATAATAGCCTCAACTCTGAGGAGCCAAGCTGGGTATAATCAGGCACCTGTCATTAATGGAAAGATTTTGCAAACAATTACTGAAAAACCCAAAACACCCCGCTTTCACATTCTACAACGTTTGCATCGAATACATTCGCTGGTTGTCATAAAGAAAACATCGCAAATGAATGTATTCTCATTTTTTTAGTAGCTGCCTTGTGTATAAAACTATGGGGGTTTGGGCCTTACAGCTACATTCTGTTCTCGGCACTGCCCTGGAGCTCAATCTTTGACCAAAAACCTGACCCTTTGGCCTGTGGCCTGAGGTTAAACCAAATCAAAGTGAAGTTTCCAAATGTTTAAATTATGCATGTAGACACCACATACATGTAGCTCAGAGGCAACGGTGTTGTTGGGAAAGCAAAGATTGCAGAAAAGTCAACAGAGGAGTTAAACACCACCTAGTGGACATAGCTGTGAACTGCTGTCACATATTAAAATCAAATCGGCGCTTTACTGGTTACTGGTTAAATGATATTGTCATCATGAGAAAATACCTCTAAGGGGGCAAGTCATGCTTGTGAGGTCAATATGTTGGCCAAGCCATACCAGATTAGTGTGTTACCTCCATTTGTTTAGATGATTTGGATCAACCTTTTTGTGATTAAAGCCACACTATCGGTGCACACACACTCACGCACAGACACGCACACAAGCTCACACACACACACACATTTGAGGTATTAAAAGTGCCACCTACACCTCATAAGCGTGCACGCGTGCACAAACATACACACACACACACACACACACACACACACACACACACACACACACACACGCACGCACACAGGCACACAGGCACGCAGACAAAAATACCAATGCCAACACACACAGCAGATACAGGTCTAAACCAGTCAACTAGTAATACAAATGGATGTCATTAATGAGAGCTTGAGCATTTGTAATTGGTCATTTAAGACATATATATATATAAATATTTAGGGCCCACACAAACACACGCAATGGTGGGCGGCGCTAAAAATAGAAATGTGTGGGCGTGATTATAAATAAAGCATCCCTTTTGACTGTGTGTGTGGGTGGCTGCTCTCCTGCCACGGTTTATAGACTGCTCTTCATCCCCCCCCCCCCCCTCTACAAGACGGCTCTTTGAATACGTTAACACACGCCCAAAAATAACGAGAATAAAGCATTTTTACACACGAGCAGCATCATCTGATGTACGATGCCCCTGGAGCAGGAGCTAGACAAGTCTCTGATGTTGATGCGACTTGGGGAATCACGTGAAAAGCATAGAGACCCAGATTCATTTTGACATGCCCCTGGAGGAGACCGGTGTATTTACCTCGAAGATGATGAGAACATATACTCCCGACAGTATGACCGCGGCGATGACCACCTGCGTCTCCACGTTGACAAAGAGGGACTGGTGGGTCATGGAGAGGGGCACCACTTGGCTGTCTTTGAGGAAGGCCTGCACTGTGATGATGATGGGCTCACTGTTTGAGAAAAACAGGATGTCTTCATTAGTAGTAATTCTAGCCTTCTAGATACCCGAGTAGAGACCAAGGGGCATAACACAAGAACATTGGTCTACATTGGTAAGATCTGACAGATGTTGGAACCAAAACGAGGAATTGTTATACCTTTGATTGATTGATGCCCGATCTTTATTTAGTTAGATAGTTTACCTGCTTATCATCTCAAATGTTTTGGTGGTCAGAATCTGGTCACTTCTTTCAGAGTGTAGTGGTATGGTCCAGTTATATATCACCTGTCCAAAAACAATACGATGTCCCACACAAAATGTTTTGTGATAATGAACTTTCCCTTTACGAAAAGATGAGGATAGGTGAACGTTGCTGTAATTGGAAAGCATGATATAAAGGGTTGATCTGGGAGACCAGTTGCGCTTAAATGCACCTGTTGGCAAAGTGCCAAGTGGAGGTGTTACCTGCTGGGCACGTCTTCGCCTTGGCCCCTCCTCTTCTGTCTGCTCTACCTGGATGAGGATGTATTCCTGATTGACAATGTCAACCATCCCTCCAGTAAAGGGCCCGCCCACCTGCAGCTTTAACAAGGCATTATCTCGAAAGTCTGTCAGGTTCATTGCTGTAGAGAAACTAGGTCAAGGACGAAAACTAGGATCCCGGAACATAAACCGGATAAGTTAACGTTCAACGTGTTTTATTCAGAAGGTTATTTTTGTTTTATTTATCACGTTTAAAGCCTCATTGGCCTTTATTCAGCCACTACATTAGTAATGATAATGAAGTCGCACAAGTTTTCTTATAAGTAATGCATGATGACATTTATCTTAGACACAACAATACTGGGGCCAACCTAGGACACATTGGAATGGAATTTAGTAGGCGATCCACTGGAGACGGCAGACATTTGCACACCTCATTGATACACAGAGTGACCATGGAGGCTGACACTTGTCGTCCGCTAACAAAATAAAAGTACTTTAGTACTTTTCTTTAGACTCAAAACGCTTTACAGAGATTGGTAGCCAATTAATTATACAGAACAAACAATGAAAGGGCAACATCAAACACAACACTCAGTCTAAGTGCAACCTTGCTCACACATAGACCAACTCCAAGTGAATTGGCAGAGACTGGTTAGGGCATTGGTAGGAGAATGGAGCATGTTTTTTTGGATGGTGAATCGAAACCCACACAAACACTTGAAGAACTTGCAACTCCACACTAAAATGTAATTGGGTCAGATCAAGTCTGAACCCAGGTTCTTCCTGTTGTGAGGTCAGCACTAACCACTGAGCCACCGTGCTACCCAGTTTGACCCACATGGTCAAACCCAAACCAAATAAAACGGTTCTGCCCTCATGTGATCTGGGTGTTAGAAAGGATACAGAAGCTCTCTGTTGAGGAAACAGCCAGCATCCTCCAGGGGTTGTCACGATCCGGATACATGCTGAAGAACAGCTGAAACCATAACCCCATCATTAGTAATTTGTAATCAAATGTTCAAGACAAAAAGTGACGCTATCCATCGTTTAATAAAAGTACACTTACAGAACAGAGAATGACAAATGCGAAGATACCACCGACTCTCGAGATATTCAAGAAACACCTAAACAAGGAACAGGGATCAGCACATGACATTAGCACAGACTAACTGGCCACATTCATTCAGTTACAAGGTAAGTATAAGATTCTCAGTTTACTATTGAACCGATATTTTGTTTTGGAAGATTGCAAGATTGTTCACGATTGTTCAAAAAATAGTTGTTCAATCATTGGGTCACAAAGAAACACGTTTACATTAGCGTTTCCCAAACGTTCACACCTAACGTTGTTGGAGAGTTTGAAGTTGCGGTTGAGGTTCTCCATCGTGTCGTTCTTGTCTTTGGGGATGCAGTGAGACAGGCTGGTGACCTCGCTGCCCAGCCGGTACCTCTTATCCATTTCCATAGAGCTCTGATCCCAGGGCTCCTCCCCAGCGGGGTAACTGGGCTCGTGGAGGGTCATGTAGGTGATACTGGGTTCAAAACCAACAGAGGGATGTCTTTGCCACCAACACATTGCTATCAGAAGTAAATGTTCTCAGTAACTAACCCCATAATGACAACCGTACTCAATGCAGCTGCTAAACAGGAATGTTTCAGGAGTGTGCTGTCGTAAACACAGGAGATTAAATCCTGACTATCTTCCTTTTGTTAAAATAATAAGGTTCAACATTCAACACTGAATATTCCAAACTTTTCTGCATTAAATTCAGTTTATGTGAACATGGAAGTTACACAGTGAGAGTGGGTTTGACTGGCAAATTGATATTAAGTAAATCCGTTGTTGTTGATGAGTGATCATCTAAACTTAAACACTGCTAACAACGAGTCCTTTTTTTAATACCCCCACTGAGGTGAAGGCTAAGTTGAATGACGTCCTACCTGTCATCTTGGGAAAACCTGAGCAGTGGCGATCTCTCTGTGTGGTTAGCCTGGTTTGATTTCGCCTTCAGAAAGTTAACCACACTCACTTTGTGTCTGAAAGTGCATCGAACAACAGACATATAGTATGCAGTGAATAAATGGAATGTAGAGATTTAACCAGAAACGATTATTGTGTATATGTGTGTGTGTGCGTGTGTGTGTGTGTGTGTGAAAGGGCACTGCAGTCAAAAAGGTTGTAAGAAGCATCACAGAGTATGACTCATGTTATTGTTATTTTTATTATTTCTATGTGGTTACTATCGTTAAAGCAAAGCTTCTTATAGGCCGATTAATTTGCAAATGGTGAGTGATGCAATTTAAACGTCTTCACTTCGAGTTCCCAGAACAGACAAAGGTGTAAGGAAAGCCTCAGCTTAGTAGCATTTGTGTCAGTAGAATAAGTCCGATGTCTGCTCATTGGCTTTCATGTAAAGGCTAAACGTTTTAAAGAAAGAAAGCCGGCTACAGACTAATGCGACAGTGAAGTCACCCAGCCCAAAACAGAGTGAGATGGGAATCTCTCTGAAATGATGGCCAATTAAAAAGTTCCTCTCAGCTAATCTGATCATCTGGAAGAGCTTTTACCCTCGAGCTGCCCAAAGTGGACAGAAGCTTAAACACAGCAGGGGTTCTTCCTTCATTAGGAAATTAGACTGCCTTAAGGCAACACAATAAAATGATATTGTACGGATACGTGTAAGATACATGATATTTCTATTAATTTCTCATAACAATTAAGATATGGTTTGATCGTCTCTTTCGTCAAAGCTGATCACAAGTGTCACTTAGCAGGTCTTAGCAGGTGTGTGAATCAGCAAGCCTGATTTAACTGGGTGCACCACAGATCTGTGTCTGTTGCTTTTGTAGTAAACATTCCATAAAGCTACATCTCCATATGTGGGTCATATATAAAAAATGTTTACAAACTTTTTATTTGACTTGTAGGATTACACGAATTATCTTATCCATGAAAATTGGACAATGAAACGCAAACAGGCAATCGTCGTTCATTGAAAAGTTTAAAGTTTGAGATTTCTATGGAACAACAATTCCAAAGTCAAATCACAATTACGGTAGCAGTGGGTCTTGAAATTTAGCTGCCTCCCTTTCATCATACACACATAGAAGAATGTAGTCAGACACAAATACACAGACATGCACATACACTTCTAAAGCTCACCCCTGCACGCACCCGCAAGTAAATCATGTCCTGTTTGAAGTGCAAGGTAATTCTTGCATGTAGAGGACACATTTTTTTTATCAATATTGCCAGTGGCTGTTTCACCTTACGTACTCTTAAGAAAGACAGGGGGTGGGGTAATTATAATAAGTGTGGTGAAACAAGGCCAAATCTCACGCGCTTCATCAAATAATTCATACCACTCTTTTGTTTGCCTCTGCGTTACATCAGATACTTAGATCCTTGGGGCATCGCCTCTTGGTTTGCACTTAACGTAATATGACAAATGTGTATAATTCATAAAGCAAGGCATCTCTTCATTAAACCACCATGAGGCATGCTTCCTGAGGTGCAGAGGGGTGCATAGGAGTGTGTGTGTGTGTGTGTGTGTGTGTGTGTGTGTGTGTTTGTGTGTGTGTATATGGGTGTGTATCAAATGTTAATGGTGCTATGGAGCAGGGAGAGTGTTTGGTTTTGCGGTTACCCATCGTCCTGGGGAGCGGGGACGAAGCCCTCGGCCTGGAGGACGCGGTGGCCTGGAGGAGGCAGGGCAACAGACTGTTGGGACAGCTTCTGGGACTCCCTCCTCTGTGGGAAGCCCTGGAGCAGACGCAGCTCTCCGAAGTTCCCTGCCATGTCCTCGGGGCCTCTCAGGCTGGCCCGTCTCGTGTGGCCTTGGGCGGCAGCCTGGGACATCTCCAGCTCCCGGTTGTTTTTGTTTTCCAGATACATGGGGATGCAGTGCGTCCGCTCAACGCTAACCCTGGATGCGAGGACGCAATGAGTATTCAGGGGTGTTGTTAGGTAAAAATGTAAAGACATTAGCATTTTTTGTTCAGTATTCCATCCATCCATTCGTCCATTAGCTATAGCTCTATAGCTTTCCCGCTTATCCTATGCAGGGTCGCGGGGGCAGAAGCCTGTCCCAGCGGACGTAGGGCAAGAAACGGGGTACATCCTGGACAGGTCAATGAACTATCACAGGCCCAACACAGGGACAGACAACCACTCACACTCACATTCACACCAATGGACAATTTAGAGTCACCAATTAACCTGCGTGTTTTTGGACTGTGGGAGGAAACCAGAGTACCCGGAGGAAACCCACTCAAACACAGGAAGAACATGCAAACTCCAGTTCAGTGCTGATTTGACTAAATAAATGGTTTGTGTGTAATAAAGTTCTGATATTGTACTGTAAGTCACTGCCGTAAAGTTAAGTCAGCAATAAAACGAGAGCCTTTATTGTTAATGTGGCTACACGTTTGTTTTGTGTGTGTGTTACATGTGCACGTAATATTTGAAACAAATAGGTTTTATTTTTTACAAGTAAAGCTTTTGTTCCACTTCTACCCTTTACTCCTACTCTTTTCTGAGTGACCTTTAACTTCAACAGAGGACAACAGAAGAATTCCACTGGGTGACAGGCAGGACCACATCCTTTGACAGCTCTGACTTTTGAAATGGGGGCCTCCAGCAACAGAAGGATAGCTCCAATTAAGACCCCTGATGTCTGTTCAGACGGCTGGCATGTACGAAACCCAAGAGGATGACAGGAATCATAAATTAATTGGAAACCCTTTGTCCCCTTTTTTGTCTTTCAGCTCAGTTGCTTTCAGTTGCTCTTTGGAATTGCCCTGCGTGTGTGAGCCCCAACCCCCACCTCTCTACCCCATACATCTGTATTGTTTTTCACAGGCTCTTTACCAGAATAAATCACTTGTGTCAATCTGTGATTCAGAGCTCAGCACCAGCAGGTGCTGCCCTTAGGCTGAGGCACGAGTGGTCCGAAAAGAAAAGTCAGAAGTTACACAACAGTCTGCTCCGCCAGAGGCTCCTCCCCTTGTGTGTGAAAACACTGGCTCTGAATGATGGGATTATATCAACGACGGGATTAACAGGGAGATCTTGTTAAACTATAGGGTCACTCAAGTGTGATTCCTTCAGCCTTCACACACTCTCCTGGGATGTATGGTGCAACAATGGATTTAATAGATGACTCGAGAGAGGGAAAATACACTTTGAAAAATAAGAAATACTTATTGAGCAACACAGGACCTCGATTCCTTCGGGAATTCATTGTATTTTATGAAACATAACTTTTGTGGATGCCTTGTAGCATTCTGTGTTTTCGAGCAGTCTTTTAAATTAAAGTTGACTGCCATGTTCTTTAAAAAAACAATATCTTTTACATGCTGTAAAATGTAAATTCATGGGTAATCCTTCTTGTTGCAGTCTTTTAATTAGCAGTTCCCTAAGTTTCACAAAACTGTACAGTAAAAAGAAGCCTTTTACATTTCCTTGATATTTCCAGGCTCTTGTCAACGTGCTAGATAATTTTGTGTGAGACATAGCATATTATCTAAGCACAGATGTACTAATGTAAAATGGTGTGGGTTTAAGTATTTTATGTAAGTATGGAAGTATTTCAGATGTAGTTTCTCTGCATTTATCTTTCTTATTTACCAGTGACTATCACGCAATAACATACCATTGACAATCCACAGGAAGGGTTAGCCAATCAAGTTCATTATGTGTTATCTTCTGTTAATACGGGATAAGGGATGGATTGTACTCTCGTGTAACAGCCTTTCTGGAAAACTATGAATGCCACATCTCGTGCAACGAGTAGTTAAGGAATGACATCATTCAGTGACTTTGTTCATTTTCCAAGAGATGATTAGTCAAGCCATAAAGCAACTGTTTGGTCTCCCAATATTAATTTAACTACATTTAGTCTAAATCACATTGTATTCACATCTAATTGTTTGGGTGTGTTGTAAGCAGTGAGAAGAAGTATTTCCGTAGTTATGGTTGTGCCCGGCTGACTCGACACTGCAAAATCGTCTGTTATTATGTTTTGACCTCCGTCTTACACTTCCAAAATAGAGGTGATGAGAGAAGAGTATAGGAAACAACACTGAACCCCTCTGACTGCTCAGGTCTCCTGCAGACCCCTCTAACAGCTCAACACTTTGAAACGAAAGGCATGTCAGAGACAGATTAAGGCCTTTTCATGCTACATTTCGTGCCAGGATTAGTTCTGAACCTGACACTGTTTCTTTTCAGAGCACCATGCACCATGACAGTGACGCAGGAGATTACCTCTTTCTCATCCCTGATAAATTATCCTCACTCAGGCATTGATGTTTTTACTTCTGTTTTTCAAAGTTTACAAATCAAACAGATTGTGTGGCATTCAATGTGCTCTGAACTTGGCTCTTCTTGACCCCAGTAAATCTTTTGAAACTGTGTAAAAGGCGTGTAATCGGCTAGTTCAGAGCGTGTTAACACACTGTGAACCGTGATGACAAAAGAACAAACAATGAGCCCTTGTGTCATAGCGAAGCACTTTCACACCATTTGTGATTTGCTCACTGGCTAAAGCAGCGGTTTAATTTATTTCTGAGTCACATCCCTCAGCTTTACTGATTACAAACGTCTGAACAAGCACTTGCATCACAAATTCATTTTCCACCACATCATATGAACGGAATGAACAGGTTTTGGATAGGGCTGAGCTCCACCGAAGTGGTACTGTAAAGAATTAGGATGTAATTCCCATCTAGCTTAGCCCAAAACCACACTCCTACACAGCATTATAAATCCCATCAGATCACATGAGTTTAAATAAATAAACTGAAAATGGTTTTTATGACATTAGTTATATTTCTAATGCAGAAAAAAAGTTACCTAAACAAAAGCTGATAAAGTAATTGATGTTGTACTCAAACATGCCTGTACATTAAAATACTTACCTTGAGAATTCTTTCAATGTTTAATATATGATGGTTATGTTGATGGTGACAAAGAGGAGAAAGATGTTAAAACCAAGACAACGATGATGATGATGATAATGATGAAGAAGATGAAGATGATGATGTCAATGATGATAATGATGATGGACCCGTTGCAAGTGAACGTTAAAGGTTATTGCACGTGAAGATTTGAACATGTAAACCCCAAGTTGGGATCAACTAGTACTAAATATCCAGGGCTGTTTACCACAATGGTTTCTGGGTTGTCTTGGTCTAAAAACTGGTCATCACAGGTTCATACCGTTCCGGGAGGAGGTGGAGATGATTGAGCTCTCACTCCTAAGCTGGAGGAGAAGGAGTCAGTTATTGCAAAGCTTGTACAGCTAAAAACTAACTAAGGAGGAGGAGCTAGGGGGCTTTCC
>JAVQJS010151631.1:0-25006 GCA_036024795.1 Galaxias rostratus | reverse complement strand
TGTGTGTTTGTGTGTCTTATAGTCTCCGTGAGATAGAGGTGTTTTGGGATTTATAGATTGTTTGAGGCAGTGAGAGAGAGAGAGAGAGAGAGAGAGAGAGAGAGAGAGAGAGAGAGAGAGAGAGTCAAGCAAAACAATTTTAAAAGTGAGGCTCAGCTGGCACTCGAGCAGGTAAAGAGAGTGTGCTGATGACTTGCCGTGCTGCAACGACAGGGATCCATGGCGTGAGCTCGTCTGAGTGGTTTCCAATCAACCAATCGGTCGCCGGAAATAAGAAGCAGTCGCTGGGCGTGATGGCGGCTTCCTGAAATAGCAAGAGCTCATTAGCACGAAAAGGCATGATTTGATTCCGAATCAGTCGATGTGCAATGGCTTCAGATAACATCGCACGGATGCGAGGGAGAAACTATTGTTCCCGTTACTTTTAATGCCGCAGGGATAAGATCTGTTAATGTGATCTTTATCCAAACACATTGAGCCTGTCTGTCTGTCTGTCTGTCTGTGTGTGTGTGTGTGTGTGTGTGTGTGTGTGTGTTTTGGGTGGTGGGGAGGGGGGGTTGGAACGGCTCTCAACAAGGTCCCAGAGAGGAAAACATTTGGATTCCGTTACGAGCATGCTAGACTTTCCGTTCCCATTCCAAATGCAGCTTTTTTTATTACTATATAAAAGAACAAAACGGAGAGGTTGAGTGGTGAACTAAACAAAAGTGACTGAATGAGTTTTCAAAAATATCACAGCATGAAGTGTACAATGCACACTTTCCACACCATGAACCATCTCCAGGTCTAAAACAACCAGGCTCTTTAGGACACTATTCCTGGCTCTAAGAGCCAACGCTGTGCTGACCAGGTACTTTCGCCCTGACTTAAATACTGTGAATAATACATGGCAAAGAGTATTCCGCATCCTGAAAAATGGAAGCCGGGACGGAAAAGTAGAGCAATGCATTGGAGTGGGAGGCTTCCTGGGAATTGTGTCTACGTATCTCTGGTGTGTGTGTGTGTGTTTGTTTGTTTGTGAATCTACAAAACATTTATGTGTTGCATAGTGTGATATCATGCACCTTATCGATGAACGGTAATTTCATTTTCTGGCTTAACAACTTATCTAGCACTTGGAAAAAAACAGATGATTTCTATAACCTTGTCTTAAAGACTAGCTGCACCAACCTGAATCCACCGACCAGGACGGCTCCGGGTGGATGTCTACATTACGACACATGACGAGACATTCCATACAGCTCAGGCCCGAGATAAAAAGGTCTGACAACATATGGCATCCGATGGGTTCTGATGACATGGCAGCTATGCTACAGGGTGGGGGAATGAGTCTCTGTCCCCCGTCAGTTGCCCTCACCTCCAGCAGCGTTTCGGGGCCGTACATGTCCCAGATCTTCCTCCTCCTCACGTCGATGCCCTTGCCCGGGTGCTGCAACACAAGCAGGCGAGACGGTCAGCCCGTACTCCCTTCAGCAGACATCCCACCGACCACGGCCCGCCGTTCCAATCCCACCCAGCCCCGCATTCACACCGACACACTGTCCATTAAATAATATCCACAATCCCACCCTGCCCCGGGTTCACACTGACACACTGTCCATTAAATTATACCCACAATCCCACCCTGCCCCGCATTCACACTGATACACTGTCCATTAAATAATATCCACAATCCCACCCTGCCCCGGGTTCACACTGACACACTGTCCATTAAATATGTACCCACAATGCCATCCAGCCTCATGTTCACACTGCCCATTAAATAAGTACCCACAACCCCACTTTGCCCTGTGTTCACACTGGCGCAACCGCAGTTAAATAATACCCACTTGAATTAAGCCCCCTATATAGCATTGATTTATGCTTCGTAATCAGTGTTAACAATTTAAATGTCCTTTTAAATTAAAATTCAAGGGCCTGTTTCCCAATATATATAGTATTATAGTAGTATAAAACATGCAGGAGATCAGGTACATTATAACAGGTCTACTCTAAATAAAAACTGAAATGTCAAGTGTACGTAAAGAAAGTCTTCAGTGCACATGTGGAACAAATGGTTGTAAGTTTTCTCTGGCAGTCTCTCCAAGCTTCGCACACCTGGATCTGGGCTGCTCCTGCAACTCATCAGGGCAGACCTTCTCTTACACGGTCAGAGGGGATTAGGAGTTTCTGGGAGCCTTTTGTTCCAGTATGAGGCAATGTTGGCATCCTCACGGACGTTAAGCCTAAGACGTTGTTCCAATGTGAGGGACGGGTCAGAGTAAAGACCAGGTCACGAAAGAGAAAGAGTGTTTTTTGGAGACACCACAGACTAACGTTTTGTCTTAAACATAAAATTATGCCTACATGTCCTACGCACGTGTCTTTATTATTGCTGATCACATCCACTTCACTCTACCTTGACCAATGGCATGATTGTTTATTGTAGACCGATATACTTGTTTGAACCTTGGCAGAACTCTAAAATCAGAACTTGATATGTTGTTAAACTGCTCCAACAGTAGTCATTTCTCTGTGTACAGACTGACTTAGACTGTAGTCGCCAATAAAATTGTACTTGATCTTTTCGTTGTTTCTCCCTCTCATTAGTTGTTTCTTTTGTGTCATAGATGGAAATGATTTACTACACCAGAATGAGGTTCCCTGCATCAGAGGTTTCCTTTGAGCGCCCCCATGTTTGTCTGCCCAACACACACCAGCCTCCTTCTCTCTGCCACCAGGAAGAAGCACACGCATAGCATGATGCTTCTCCCATAAGGAGTTACAGAAAGAATAGACAGGCTACCAGCGGCGGCAACTCGATTGACCAAACGATAAAGGGTCATTTACCACTCGGACGACAGAATCTTTTTCCCCATACTCAAAGTTCTGTTTGACAATATTCCGTAAGGATGTCATATGGCCCTAAGGAACGGATTCTGTTACGACCATTCCTTTCAAGATCTTATTGATCAAATACTTCTTAGGCTGTGGTCGTACCAGCTGGTTTGCCCATCTTTGTGAGTGACTTTGTAAGCTCTGTTAGAATAGCCCTTGGGCTTTTGGTCGTGTTGCCGACCAAAGTCTTTCTTGCATGCCGAGTTTGGGCTGACAGTCAGCTAGACAGAGTACATCGTCTGTTCCAAACATCTTCCATTTCATAACGATGTTGCAAACTTACAAAAGACAGATCTTTTCTAAATCATGTCCAATGAAGTTTGCCTGTCTCAGGTGGAGTCCATTGATGTCCTTGGCACATCAACGGTAAGGATGTACCAGAGTTCAATAGGGACTGCTGTAACAAAATATTTTTTCCAAAGTACTAAAAACATACGTAACATTTTTTACTTTACTGCAAATTGTATCCCTCATAGAAAGACATCTGTTTACTTTCAGAAGCTTCTGTAAATACTACCTCATACCTCCCAAAGATCTTCCCACTGGGAATGATCACTTGGACGTGGTCTTCATCTGTTTTACCCATTCTAAAGAAGTCCTCTAACCCCTCGGAGTGTCGGACTCCGGCCCTGAGGCTTTATTGAGTGACACAGAGCAGACATGAATCACGCCACTGTTGTTGAAAAGCTCTCATCCAACCGGTTCTTACCCCCTCGTTGCTCAGGATGTGGACCAGGAGGCCGTTTCCACAGCCCAGGTCAACAAAAGACTGTTTGGCCGTCAGACCGTTCTCCTCTCGCTCCTCGCCCCAAAGGACCTGCAAACGGACGGTGACGGTCATAAATGTTTCCGTTTAGATACATTAGGCAGATGTGATGGTGCATAATCACTTGTACAGCTTCGCCTAAATCCTGAACCCACCAAGAGATACGTAGCGATGGCAACGTCTTCATAGACAAACTTCTCTGGATTTGTCACTTCTGGCCAAACCTAGGACATTGAGATAAAACGTGTTTCTATTAGCATACTTTCTCTTTTGGTACAACCAAAATTACACATCTGAGATTTGTAGATATCAACTGTCAAATGTTAAACTAAATCCACCCTTGATACATTGTACATCCTTTAGTTAATAATACGTCATTATGGTATCTGACTGTAAGACAGTAAACGAAAATACACATTTGCAGTTATTGAGCCAGCTCCCTGGGGCACTTAAAGGATGCCTTGTCAAATTGTAAATGTTGCCTAGCTTAGCACTCTGACTGTAACCAAGTGGCTCTGGCTAACTCCGTCCACCAAGGGGGAGAATGCACAAAGCATGCAAAACAGGGGAAATACGACTTGATTACAGTTGTCAAACCAATATTTGCCACTGAAACACCGATAGACAAAATATTATAGACTTGCAATTGTTTTTGCACTATTTTGAAATATATTGACATAACCCCTTCGGTAATTGTTCTGTGTATCACTCGCAGACCTCCATCTTCATTGAACAATGTCTCCAGACTGTTTTCAGCACACTTATCCAACTGATTCAACTCAATCCTGGAACAATCGCTCAGTGACAACCCTTTGTTCCACACACTCTTTAACACACACAGCGCTTCTCTAACCTGGACCATTTCTTTGTATTTGTTCTTCAGTTGCTGGTACATCAGGCTGTACTTTTCCACAGGCAGCAGAGACAGGGTGTCCACAAACTCACTGGTCCTGCTCTCTGTGGCCCATCGCACCAGCTTGGGCAAAAGCTCCCTGGACATCCAGGGTAGTTTGGGGTAAGCTACGCCGTCAGAGAACCACTCTTCTGGCCTGAAGGCATGCAGCTCCAGGAACCTGGATAAGTGGTGGGACGAAGGTGTACTTTCAGGGAGAATTGCTGATGGTTTCTGAACACACAACGCTTGTTTGACTTGACAGTCTTAGAATCAAAGAGGTGAACGCAGGGGTTTCTCCTGACAAATCCAATGACATGCAGAAAGATAAATGGTCTGGGACAGGCAAAATTTACATAGTGAATTTACCATTCAGCACAGCCATAATCATGGAGCTGGATCTGATAAATGTTGCCCTTCTTTTGAAATGTCTGCCCTTCTGCATTCTCTTGTATTGGTATAAAGGTCACTCTTTGGCAGCCAATGTCTGGAAAGGCAGAAAAACAGCAGAACCATTACGCCTTGTGTCATTCAACTGAAATTCAATTGAAATAACATGGCTTTAGTACAGATAATTTAAGAAATACATTATATGCAAACATTTCCTTTTGCCTTTTGGTAAGTGTTGTCTTTCTTACCTTTAAGTACAAGGTCTTTGTGCATATTTTCTCCATAGCAGTTGACTTTAGTAATGAGTGATCTGACACTATAGGACCATTGCTTTTTCTGTCCATCAATTAGTTCACTAGAATTTCTTAAAAAGGACAAAACATCCGAGTCGGTAGAATTCTCCCCATGGCTTTGCAAAATTAGACCCAACTCTGCAGCATCTACGTATCTGCTCTCTGTTTCTTTTGCTCCACAAAGACGTTTGTTAACAACATGAGGTTTCTTTATCCACACGTCAACAGCCGACCAAAATCCCTCGGGGAGCGCCTTGAAGTCTCCTGAAACCTTGATTTGATGGAGTTTGGTCATATTCCTAGGTATTGGTGTAGCTACTTCGCTAACTTTGATGCGCATGGCATTCTGAATTGCATAGCAAACATTTTTCAAATTAAAATATTTTAAGAAAAAACTTGGTCAAATAAAACAGTAACAATGTTATTCACATTGACTATAAATATAGGTCAATAAACAAATCGTGTGCAACAAACAATCAACGTTGTACGGGAAAGAACTTTAATTCACTAAGTGTGTTTACGGTCTCTCTCTGATGACGTTGGACCACATGTAGCGTGCACTACTAAATAAATACCACAGAGGGTGCTGCTGTACAGTTTACTCTCTAATCAAAGGCAAAGTGAAACCAAATCAGGATAGTCTTAATTATTAAAGCAATGGCAGACAATGTATGAGTGGTATGTCTAACAGCGAGGTGCCATAATGCCCGACTGCTCTTGTCACGCTTGTTATTTACTTTGTATTATTGTTTTTACACTTTGGAACATTGACTTGTACCCTGACATTACATGCAGGCGGTCTGCTATTCATGGGGGGAAATATTTTTAGTCAAGTGATTAACTGAAACGCAAAACATTCCACAAATAAACCTCGTTTCGAACCTCACTGTCAGGGTAAACCTCAGTAAAGAAGAGAGACCTGTTGCGACCACTCAAACACAACATAAACACCAGAGTTGCTAGTTCACTAACTATTTCATCACACTGTGAGTCATTTCATGACTTCACCAGAAAAACAGTAATTTCCTGGGGAAGTTTTCCCTATAGGCTTGCATCTATAATAGGGAAAGGCTCTAATATAAATTTCCTTTATCCTTAGTATGCCTATCTAATTTTAGCACGAAAGTCAACAGATAAACTTTCTATATTATTGTGGTGGAAATGTTAACCTGTTATCCAAAAGGTACTCAATTCATGTCCACATGTAGATACTCTCACCAGTGTGCACTTGAGCAAGGCACGGTAAACCGCTTTGGGTAAGACCAGAATGTAATGTTTCGACTGAGCATGTAGTTGTAAGGAACAACTTGCGTGCATCATGGAAAAGCACACTGGCTTTTGGAAGTGAGGGAAAGATTCCTGTTGTTTAACCAGGTTACCGTAGGGAAGGGTTCTTAATTAAAAAAAGGCTACTGCATTAAATTATTTCATTATGTAATCCACTTTACAAAAATATGTTGTGGAGTATCGTTTCGGGAAGCGCAAGGTGGTGGGGGCCATCAGAAACTGCTGTGTTTTTAGTCAAATCGCCAACCATGTGGAAATCCAGTCTAACTGGCTTGAGGGAGAATGACAACGAGAATGGCATTGAGTTTCTTTATTTGACTCATTGCTATTGGCAAGTTTCGACAATAAAGCTAAAGGACCCATGGGATATTACACTCTGAAGGTCAATCTGGCAATCCTGCAAATACTAATGTTCATTAGAGGACGTAAAACACAACACAATAATAATTTGGCAGTGTAGCCTCAAAATGAACTTAACAAAATCAGCCGCATCAAATTAAATGTGTAACTAACATTTTTATTAGGCGTAGCCATGTTAGTGTCTACCGTGGTGGCGACAACCTGCTTCTGAGCGCAGCGCAGGTAGAATAGGCACAGGGGAGGAGTCCACCTTAAAGTAGATGGGAAACAGGAAGGCACATCAACTCAGCCCACAGGTAACTTAGCTTCTGTTTGCTTGTGTAAGTAATCAAAGACTGTAAAAAAAGGAGAGAAGGAAGCAAGAGTAAACCACTTATTGCAAACAAGGAAATATTTGTCAGACTCGTCACCAACGTGCTCAATGGAGATTTTTCAAGAAACGATGTTGTTTACAAACGTCGCAGGAAGCCTTTGGAAATCTTACTGAAAACTTCCACTTATTTATACATGGATTAACTGGAGTTAGAGGCCAAATTGTTCCTCTAGACCGTGGATCATTTGACGGTAGGCGTAGGCCCTTTTTGAAGCACATATTTATATAGGCTTATCACTCAATATGGCCTTTACTGGTCCAATAAGAAGCAGTTGCCATGTTTGCCATTATAAGTCTTACAACCTCATTGGATTTTCCAATACTTGCAACAACTTGTGAATAAAGCACTCTTGAGATATTGACCGTAAATATTAAACATGCACGTCTTGAACACGCATGTTTTATGATATTAGGATATGCATTTGTTAATCATACAATTGATAAGTAGACCATGTTGACACATTCTATTAAATGATTAAACTTAGGGGGTTAAAGGCCATTCATAATGTCCATTGCATTGCTGAATTCCTGAAATACAATCAAAATAATGTTTATGTTTACTCTATGTTTCTATGTATATGTAGGTATGTGGCTAAATGCTGACAGTTGAGGTGTTGGTTAAGTTAGTTGACCTCGCGTCTTTTCTAGTGCAGAGTGTCTACCAGCTTCATTGTTCTGAGAGTCATTCTTTGTATAATATAATTGGTTGGTCTCTGCCTTGTCGAAGTAGACCCACCCGAATGAAGTTGTCTAAAGGGTTAACATTTCATCTTATAATGCTTGTCTTTCTGCAAATAGTCCTACAGCCGCCAAACTGCACTGGCTAGGAGTGGCATGTAACCCTGTGTCTTAAAACAACAATTTACAGTGAACTAAAAGGGACAGGGTTCTCTGTTTAGGCTACTTAGGAGATATTGAAGATCGAAATTTTCACATCTAAGCTGGCAGAATGGGCATGCAGTTTTTATGGCGGGTGCTAAAAAAAATGGCACATTGGTTCAATTGGTGTTTCACGTACGCATTGACGAAGAATGCGTGGGCACTTCCCGGATGATTGACTCAGAAATGTTAATTACCGGTGTAATAGTGTTAGCCCTGCTGATAACAATAACAGAGTTTGTGTGTCCACTCATATAAAACATGAAGACTTATTCGAACTTACTGATGTCATACACTCCAGCTTGAGGTCAGAGTGGTAACACAACTGCCTCTCTGTTACTGTTATCACAAACTGTATGTACATTTGTTATGAATATTTATTTATTTGTAGGTGTCATCAAAAGATTTTCAAGTTTCAATATGCGTTAAGTTTGACTGTGCTTTTGCTCGATTTGAAGACATGCTGTGTGGTAAACTGGATGGTGTCTGTAAATTGAGTGGAATACTTTCCGTTTGGTTTATTACAAGCTATTTAGATGACAGTCATCGAGGTATCAGATAATTTTATTAGTCAGGAATCATTAATCAGTAACAACAAAGCATTGCTGCATGTATAGATAGGTTTATCAAGAAACTAGAGGCCTAAAATGGAAATCGATAGCATTCTTGACGTTACCCCACCTTGAACCACCGCTTTGCGTTTGAAACTCGTGCACACACACATTGCCTTTTGTTCAGTGGTATTCTGGTGTTCTTTGTCCATGTGCGTACCAACATAACTATGGTGTAGAACTGATCAGGTTTGACTAGTTGAACTCAACCCCTTGCAAAGAAATGTTTGGTCAGGCTGAGACACTGCTGTGGCAGGTTTTTTTTTTTTTGTTTGTTTCTTTTTTATGTGTATGTGTACAAGGTTCCAGATGATGACAGCTGCTATCTGTAACACTCCAGACCCCAGACACTCATTGTTTTTCATTCCATTTCCTGTCCCTCCCTTTATGTGTCTTCCATCTGTCCGTCTCTTTCTTCTGTGGGGCATGACAAACTGTGAGCCCTATCGTGTGTTTTATTTGGTGTGTCTCTGACATTATCGTGTCTATGTAACTGTATGTAAATTTGAATGCATAACTGTCATTTCATTTTTTTGTCTCTTTGCATTTCACCACTGTTCTCGTTGTAGATTGATCTTGAGGCAGCAGTTTGCTAAGGGTTGGCATTCTACAAAAAGCCCTTCACAACAATACTCAATACATTAAGAGGTTTTACTGTGAAAAGTTTGTTAGCTCTGTTTCGGTTGCCGTGGATACCTAACCTCACTGAATTGTGACTGCCGCCTCTGGCATGTGTGTTATGTAGTTCTGTTGGTAAAAAACAGAGGTATATTTATGCAACTGTTGCCGATCACCCTTTCTTTTGATATTTCTATTGTTTGATCTAACATAATAGAGTGTGTGTTGCATGGATGTCGCCAAATGCCTTGGATAGCATCCACAACTAGATTAAAATCAGAGGAGTTTCCCTCGCTGGGCCTCTTTATCTGTGTCCTTGATCTTTTCACCAAGTTCCAAGGCTTTGATGGTTTAGTCGGACTGTTGGAGCAGATCTCATATTATTCTCGTCGTTTGATCACCATTACCAGACAGGAGGAAATAAGTCTAGGTTTGCATTGTTTCTTTTTCACTTTCTGAACTCAAATTAAATTGATTTCTTGAAGCTAGTTTAAAAGGAACTCAAGTTGACCTAAGTGCAAGTTAACCAGAGCCGACAAGACAAATCACAGAAGCACAGATTAAAGCAAAGCGTGTACAGAGAAGCCCATGGGGACGATCCAAACGCTGAAAGAATAAACGTGAATTTTGAGACGGGACTTCTTCCCTCCTGCTTTCTTCCTTTTTAGATTTAGCCTGCCTGTCCTTCCTTCCTCTGCGTTATCAAAGATCTGATATGACCAGAATGGGAGACAGCCGGCCCGAGGAACACATGCCTCAACAACCGGTTCTGTTTTGTTGAGAAAATGTCCTCCAGCAAGACAGGATCCATGTCTGAAGTATTGGTGTCTGGCCGGATATCCTGACCTTTACCCTTTCAACCCAGAGGTGAGGTGCTTGGCGAGGGGATGCTGATGGACCAGGATACCCAGTGGCTGTACAATCTCCTGGCGGAGGTCCAGCTGGAGAGGTTCTACCTGCGAGTGAGAGACGGCCTTAACATCACCCGCGTGGAGCACTTCTCCTATGTCAAGGAGGCGGACCTCGAGCAGATCGGAATCAGTAAACCAGGTAACGGCCTCTGACAATTCAATGTGATCACCCTTCCTTCTAGCCTGAAAATCAACAGGCTGACATTGATTTAGTTAAACCTTTTGGTGGACTGTATTTTTCACAGGGGTTTTACCTTTAAGTTAATGGTGGCTTGTGTTTCTTTATGTTCAGCCCAGAGACGACTATGGGACGCCCTGAAACGCTACAAGACCAACGCCAGACCGCGGTCGTGGATGAACAAGGTATGCATCTCTAACGCAGTGCGCCTTTCCTCTCTGAAAGTCGACTTTTCATTCTGCAAAACGTTGACCCGTCTCTGGATTGGTCCAGGTCTTCAGTGCCCGGGGACCGGAGGGAGGTGACCAGTGGAGTGCCGGGGGCCAGGGCCAAGGTCAGGGCCAGGAGACAGGACGAGCCCTCACCTGTCTGATCCAGGACAGTGAGCTAACGCTGGGGGAGAAGCTGGGCTCGGGTTCCTTTGGGGTGGTCAAGAGGGGCGAGTGGCAGACCCCAACGGGGCGAGTGGTGAGTGACAGGCAACATGGGGATCTAGGAAGTGTGGTTGTTGGCAGTAAACTCCCAGTGCACTTTGCGGTTACCTCTGAGCTTGTCCTGATATCCAGGGTGCCATTTAAAACTGCACCTTCTAGCCCAGATCTCCTTATAAATACATTTAACTGGGGACTGTAATGATTTGAAAGAATAATGTGACGAACAACGTTGCGTTCACCAATACACCACCGCACTAAGTAGATAGCCCTCACTGCAACAATCCTTATGAAGCTAAAACGTCACCAACTTTCCTCTGTCCCTACCGCTGTTCCAGCTGCCTGTGGCGGTCAAGTCTCTGCGGAGCAGCTTGTCCCGACAGACGGAGACCCTGACGGACTTCCTCCAGGAGGTGACCACCATGCAGTCTCTGGACCACCCCAACATCATCCGGCTGTACGGCGTGGTGCTCACGCAGCCCCTCAAGATGGTAGGTCCTCACCGCCGCTCGGATCCCAACGGGACAGTCGCGTTAGTCCTCCGCGTTTGAATTGACAGTCCAGTTCCTAAGACCGCTTGTTGGAGTGAATTCCATGGCAATGATGTTTGGTGTTTGCTACAGGCAGAAGATGTAAACCTCTATCAATCAATGGTGACTATGTCGCCCCCCCCCCCCTACAGGTGACAGAGATAGCCTCACTGGGCTCCATGTACGACACGCTGCGCTCCCGGCAGTACGAGTACCCTCTGACACGTCTCTGGCTCTTCGCCACCCACATTGCGGCTGGCATGGAGTACCTGGAGAGCCGGAGGTTCATCCACAGGGACCTGGCGGCCCGCAACGTCCTGCTGGCCTCCCGCGAGCTGGTCAAGATCGGGGACTTCGGCCTGATGAGGGGCCTGCACCAGGAGAAGGACCACTACGTCATGACGGCACACAAACGCATCCCCTTTGCGTGGTGAGCAGGACGAGCCGAACCGCGGGCTACGACGCGTGTCTGTGGAGACACGCTGTCTTTAATGTTCTGACAACAAAGAAGCATAATGCTTCATTACAGACCAAAGCTTGCTGCTGGAATGATGCCCAGAAGATGTATTCAGTGCAGATTTGAGTTTGTGGAGAATGGTCTTTTTAACTCAATCCCCAGGTTCTGTTGACTAGTTGGATAATAGTCTTTTTAGCCCATTCCCATTCTCTAGGTTGGGTTGACTTGTTGGATAACGGTGTTTTTAACCCATTCCCCAGGTGTGCCCCAGAGAGCCTCCGCGTGGGCTCCTTCTCCCACGCCTCAGACGTCTGGATGTTTGGCATCACTCTCTGGGAAATGTTTACCTACTGTGAGGAACCCTGGCTGGGCATGAACGGCAGACAGGTCTGTGGAGTGGGGTGGAGGGTGTTGCCTTTGTTGGAGAGTTTACTGTGGTTGAAGTGTTGTGTTCAGATGCATTTCAGATAGTATTTAGTCATGTTTCTATGCAAAGAGCTTGTCCTGTGGATCATGGTATTGGATTGAGCCCCGTCCTATCGCTTATCGTCCGTCTGTTTCCCCAGATCCTGTGGCGTGTGGAGAGGGAGGGCGAGCGGCTGGAGAGACCCCCCGACTGCCCCCAGGAGCTCTACGGGGTGATGAGGCAGTGCTGGGCCTGCACGCCCTCGGACCGGCCCACCTTCGCCCAGCTCACTACCCTGGTGGCAGAGGTCAGGGTCATAGGACAACCCCACGCTTTGACTGATGAAATGTAGCGACACGTCCGAAAGACGCTTCCTAGTGTTTTCTCCTGTGATTTTTCTGAACGGACATTCTATTTGAGTTCTTTGGCAGAGCAAATGTTTTTACTGTGGATAATTATAAATATTTTAATTATGAAAATATCCAACATAGTGATTGAGTATAATGCAATAAACACGCCTTTGTTGACTGTTTTTATATTTCTTACAGGCTCAACCTATGGAGGTGCGAGCAGTCAGGGACTTTGCAGAACCCAGGAAACTCCCCTTTCAGCCTAATGACCCTGTGACCCTCATAGACCATGGGTAAAAAGAGAAAGGGATGGGGAAAAATCGTTCAAGTCCGCTCAATATCAGTCACATACCACTTTATGTGAGAAGTCACATAACTCTATGCTTCTTTTTTATCTCTGCCTCTTCCTATAGTCTGGAGATGAGCGAGTGGAAAGGCCAAAACCAGAGGACGCTGGTCGTGGGCTGGTTCCCCCCCAGCCTGACTGCTCCCATCAACCCCACGTCGAACACCGGCTCGGGCCCAGGCCCAGGCTCGGGGTCGGTGCAGATCTCTGGCCCGGTGAAGGGCAGCCTGCAGCACGTGGGCCACGGAGACAGCCACCCTGTCCGCAGCTGGAGGACGCCGGAGCGGCTCGAGGAGTCAGTGAGCCTCCTAACACTTAGATTGTAGATCTGCGCAGCGCTCGATGGGTTTGAATAGACTGGTGAAGGAGAGACTCAGAGGGAAGCGGTTACCTTCCTTTTTGGGAAGTTTGCTTGAGTGGCGTGCCGAAGCGTTTCGTCGAATTCTAAATCGACTGTGTGGCAGCAGGGTTTTTACTTTATACCATTACCATTTTTGTTTATCTACAACAGTTTATTTTCTACAGTTTGTACATTACATGACATGTCTTTGGGTGCCTGCCTTTATTGATAGTTTACTGAAGTAAACTAGTTTATTGAAATTCAACGGTGCGTTTGGACTTTTACAGATCTGGGAACTGGAAGAAATTTAGAGAGCGAGAGAATGGGGGTTCCAATCTACAGAAAATGTCGGGTAAGGAATTGTGATTCCATACAGTAACTTAAATGGAAACAATCAATTTACTTGCATATAAAAAAAAACATTTCAAATGTTCTAGTGAGTTTCTTAAGCTCTCTTAAAAGCACCATTCTGTGAATGCACCCTAACCTGGGTGAAGGGTACCTAGTTCATTATGACCTCACTTCCTCCTAGGTATGTCTCAGAGCTTAGAGTCAGTAATGAGCGGCTCCCAGGCCAGAACTCAGATGATGGGAGGGCCCAGACCAGACCTCCGCAGGCCCCAACTCAACGCCTTGTTGGCCCGCAGCGCTGTGATGCAGCAAGACACACGGCGCTTCAGCGAGGCCAGCATCGCCCCGCCCCCGCGCCCTCCGCCCCCCAACTTCAAGCGGCCCAAGCCTCAGATGGTGCTCCGCGATCGGAACCCCGTGGTGAACCCGACCCCCGTCTCATCCTGGCCGCCACAGCCCATGCTACAGGGGCCTCTGTCCCCGCCACATTATCCGCCACCTCCCCAGGTCCAGCTCATGCCCCAGCCTCAACCTCCACCGGGCATAGGGGTCACCAACATGGCGAGGATGGCCAACCTGGCCCGCTCCACCCCGCAGCTGAGTGACGTCTGCGAGAACAAAGAGAAAGACCGGGAAAGAGAGAGGGACCGGGTGAGAGAGCGGGAGAGGGAGAGGGAGAGGTACCCGCCTCATGTGCAGAGCAACAGAGAAGCTGTCATTGAACAGGTATGCCCTGTATGGAATCGGCTTCAGCTTTCTTTGCAGTGGCCCCTGCAGGAGGGTTGGTGTAACAACTCGAATTCTCCCCATGCCGTTGTTGGTCAGGTCATGACGGCGGTCCACGGAGTGACCATTGAGGAGGTCCGCAATGCACTTCGCCGCAACGACTGGAACCCAATGAGAGCGGAGCAGCAACTCAAGGTGAGGCCTCTCTCTGGAAGGATTCTCTACGCGAGGAGACCGTAGTAGTTTAAATGGTAACCAGTGTAAAAGAGAACGTCTATGCATGTTATGGCTCGCACAATGGGTGCAAGAGTAGACAGCTACTCAAGTATTGCTCGTTTGTTGACGTTTACGCCAGGTAGATAACAAAGTCCAAAGTGCATAAGGGAGACCCTCATTTTCGATCGTGTTTCTCCGCCCCCGGTTTCCCCCTCGACGGAGTCAGACGGAGCAGCTGTACTCCCTCAGCCTGTGCTCCAGAGACGACTGCCACAGGATCCTGACCAAGCACCAGTGGGACCTGCAGCTGGCCAGTCGCTACCTGATCAGAGCCACCAGGGAGGACCGCTCGGGGGCAGGGGAGAGGAGGGACGGAGAGCGGGAGCCAGCCCCCGCTCCCTCGGAGAGGCGGGCGTGAAAGAGAGAGGGGGGGTTAAAAGAGAGAGGGAGTGGAAGGACAAGGCATTGCAGGAGAGCAATCAAAGTGAAAATGGAAAGCGTATGGAAAGTAACTGATTAAGCCAACAAAATGGACCTCGTTGCTCTTCCGAAGACTATCATACAGGTTTATGTTGTGTTCAGTGACACAAACCGTTTCCTCTGTTGTTTTTTTTTGTTTTTATATCTTGGTGTATTTGTACAGATTTTAATTGCCATAGGTAATTCAAATTATAAATAAAATTGTTGATACCAAAAGATTAAATTGTCTCCGGCCTTTTGAAATGTTGATTGTACTGCTGTGTAGTAAGTACTGGTTAAACAGTTATGAGTCCATTCAGATTTCATCATCTTGTTGACGAATAGCATTTCATTTTCATACCGGCGTAACTCTCGAGCAGAACATCACAGATCCTCCACCGATTTTCAGCTTTGCCCATCAGCTGGCTGTCTAATGGTTGTATGGGGACCTGGAGGTAGATGCTTCCTGCTGCACCAACTGTGATATCTGGAGCAAGATCAGGCATGGTCTGGGGGGATTCAGCAAGGCTGGGAATGGGCAAGTTTGCCTATGTGAAGGGTGCATGGATCAAGCCAATGTTTGAAACAATTACGACGTTTCCCTGGAAGAAAACTTGCTTCCTTCTGCTCTGACAATATTCCCCAACTCTTGAGGATTGTTATTTTTTTCATTCCTCCCAGCAAGACAGGGCCCCAATGCCACGCAGACAGATCAAACAAGGTGTTGAATGGTGGGTGATCACCAGATCAAGGACTTGTCATGGCCAGCCCAATCTCCAGACCTGCTGAACACCACTGAAAACCCTCTGGAATGTGATTGAGAGGAATATAGAGAGTCACAAGCCATCAAACAAAGCTGAGCTGTTCTTGTTATTTTTCTGATTTGTTTCTCTGGGAGTGGCATGTAGTCACTCAGCAGCGCCATTAACTTGTGGACAGCATGCCAAGATGCCTTAAAGCTGTGATACCAAATCAGGGATATTGCACCAAATGTTGCTTTCTGAACTTAAATAAGTCTTTGAAATGGATTGGTTTACTTCACCTTGTTCAAGGTCTGAAGTCATAGTGTTTTTTGAGCAGATTTAAAATTTTCTGCAAACAGATTTTTAGATTTGGAATTCAAGTGTTGTATTTTATAGAACCAAACCCAAAAATGTTTTTTACTTTGAGCACATACCAAATTGTACAAACAGATAAGCTGATATGCATGCAGTGGTCTTTTTATTATTTCTGTACACTATTATTGTCAGACAAATGTTTTTTGAACCTGTAGTTCATACTTTTCCCCAGAAGAGAGGGTAATAACACTGTTTCTGCCGGTGTACCTAACGACAGAGCGCTAGATTACTGCCATTTATTTTCTGCAGCTTCTGGCCTTGGTTCAATTCCAGCACCAAGATTTTACAACTAAGCCTTATAATTAAAGGAAGAGAGATACTGTTGTCATGAATTACACAGATTAAACATCAGAAAAGAAAAGACCAACACACAAATTGTTGTTAGGGCAGTGGATCTATAGTTACAATCAACTATAATTGTATCTACACACCAATTGTCTGTACTATATGTTAGAAGTGGACAAAATAAGGAAACAACTAATGGGTAATAACTGGGGAAACATTTTGACTTGCAAAAATGGTGGGCGGAGATTGCAAGCAGAATGCCTGTTATGGTCTCTGAAGGGAGGGTCAATGTTTCCAATTGAACACAGATGCTTTTCATTTAGGGAGGGTCTTATCAATTCTCGCTCTCTTAGCTCTCATTTTCATCAATCAGATATAAAAAACACACACCCAGTAACAGGAACGGACTTTGAAACATGGTACTTTTTATTTTCATATACAACAACTTTTGGAGGGCTATATTTTCAGTGTGTAAAAAAAAAGCTTAAGGCCAAGCTAAAACAGATTGTGATGACCAGGCATGAGTCACGAGGTGAAGGTGCACAGCAACGACACGCTGTTGACCCTTGGCCTACAGCAAAGGCACTCTGTTTGGTTTGCCTACATGGAAATGAACAGTTGCCAAACCCCAGACATTACAGTATTTCATGACAACGTGTCAGGGGGAAGTCACTCAAAGCTGAAATCGGTGTTAGTACTATTGGCAGCGACGCAGCGTGACTCATAGCAGAGTGACACTGGGGAATGCACTGTGAGTGTGAGGCCCATCGAGGTGGAGCGAATAGAAGGTGGTTTGGAGCTCAAAATACGCACCCACGGGACACACCCATGTTATCTTCCTTAAGACCTGGTCGGTTTGATCACTTGATCCAACGGAAGTGACTGTTGCCTTTCTCAGCAGATCTTATGGAAGTCAGTTCATCTGGCATAATAGTTCCCCCGACTCTGAGCTATTTAGCGTTATATTTTCCTGGTTCTGGAGGCAACCGCAGTCTTGAAAAAGGCATGCCTTTCCTAACCGAACGTCTGGGAACCAGGCAATGCAACACGTTTCCTATTGCTGGTTTCCTCGGTTTCCCGGCCCTAGAATTAGGTCAGATTTTTTATAAGCATTCCTTGGAACTCGTGTGTACAGCCATCCAGCGAGGAAGGAACGGGGGAGTATACACTTGAATGAATCTCCAAGATCGAGGCTGAGCTATGCCAGCTACAACACACACACGAGGCACCCCCAGGACACTGGCACTAGAACCCAAACATATACGCAATACCCCCCCCCCCCCCCCAAAGTCTGAGCTACGTGGCCAAGAGGCGGGAACAAAGAGCAAGAGCAGCATATAATATACCACCATTTTATAAAAATCTAAACTGTTGTTAATCTGAAGAACCACAGTCTCCCATTTCAAATTTCTCCTATGGTTATTGACAGCTTGTTATAATACACAGGCATACAGCATTTGCAGTTTGACAAAAGCAGCATAGGTTCTAAACATACATCTCTAGCTGGCTGTTAAGGTATTGCACAGGTATATCTTGTAATCACATGAACATAAATTGCTAGATAAGAAGTTATGGCAACCAAAGCCTATAGCTTAACATAATGTTGTCAAAAAGGCCGGCAATTGTATGTTTGATACAAAGAAAGATTGAGTTATGAACTCACGATTATATGGCCTCGTTAATATGTATTGAAAATGGCGGTAATACAAAACCACAGTTATCTTCCTCACTGCTGAGTCACAGGTAGCATAGACAAAGAAATTTCAAAAGTCCACTATGAAATAGCCATCAGAATGTGAAGGCACTTATCATAAAAGAATTAGGACATAGTGCAGTGCTCCGCCACATTTTGGTCCACTCTGTCGTGTAGATGCCATAAAGCCAATATGTTTATGGAACATTGTAAAAGATAAGTGCAATTTAATATGCCAATCCTTCTGCTTTTTGGTAAGATTTGTCCATACGTTAAAAGAGTGCAGAGATATTGGACGAAGCCCAGTAGAAAACAGAGAACCCCACTTTGTAGCCCCAAAAAAAATCCTTAACTTGCTTTTTGAATGCTTTGGAAAAAGAGAGTGGCATTCCTTGTTAGCTTCAGAATAACCGGTCAGAAACAAAAAGAAAAAAAATGTGAACGATCCCACGGGCAGAAGAAAACGCATGGACGTATAGCAACGTTTTTTGTCTGATTTCTCCCACTCCACTATTGATTTTCTTCATTGAAAGACGGTGTTGCGCTGGTTGGCTTCGCCGGTCTTCTCGAAAAACATGAAGTCCTGGAAGATAAAAAATAAGGAAATGAAACAGCAGTTCAAACCCTACACCTGGTAAAAACAAGCACCTGACCTAACGTGACATTTACGAAAAGCCTCGACCAAACCGACAGACTTACGATGAGGAAGCAGGCGCCCATGAGGACCGCCTTCATCTTGACGTCCATGTCCATCGGGAATTGGATGCCGAAGTTGTCTGTGTCCGTGAACACCTCCTTCAGAAGGCCGCTCCACTGCTTACTGATCCGGCCGATCGACTGATCGCCACTTTTTCCCTTCAGCTGCAGAGTGAAAAATGAGGAAGACATCAGACCCTGTTTGGTCCATTTCCCTCCAGTTTAAGAAAGTGGCCAAACATTTAAACTGGATATCAAGAATAGAATTAGAGCGACTTGCATACATTGAACATCTGCTTCCAGGGGAAAGGAAAATATATTTATAATGGCCATGATCAAACATATTCAACGATATGCTAGATCAATATGGCGACCAAGGGGTGACATGATAAGCGGGAATAACCCCGGACAGACACAGACGAACATCAGCAGCTCACTTCAAAATTGATGTCCCCACAGCAGTTGCAGGCGCAGCAGGGCCCATCCAGCTTCATCAGGGTCTCCTTGTCGGCCCCCTGGATGGAGAAGCGGGGCAGGTAGGGGTGCCAGTTCTGGACGACGTAGCCCACGGTGGTGCCTGGTGGAGCCTGGACCTCCAACTACACACACACACACACACACACACACACACACAACTGGTAAAACACATTCCATTTTCACAAGGGGAGACACACACTCACAAACAAACGACCAGTCAAAACATACATTTTTACGAGCGAGCAAACAAACACACATTCAGAAAGGATTCTTCGGGTGGCTACATTTAGCTTCCACCCCTCCATGGCAGATTGGGACTATAAATACCACAGAATGCACAGGGGAGAGTAAGCCGTCTTACATGGCGCCGTGTGAATGCGAGCAGACAACCCCCTTTTGCCATTCACTGTAATGGGTCTCACATGGGCTCGGCTTCATTAAGGGAGACAGTGAACAGAGGCCCTGGGTGAAACCCTAGTCAGACGAAGGCCTATGGGAATGCAGAGGGACTAGCTGAATGTCTCTATTGGATTACCCAGACAGAGAGACTGGGAGGGGGGGGGGGGTTAGCCAGAGAGTCGGAGAGGGGCGTTTGGTACCGACGGCCTATATCTAACAGACATGGCGGGCGGTGGAGAATCAGTCAACTCGACCTGCTTCCTTTTCAGTGTCTCTATTAGATTACCCAGACAGAGAGACTGGAGATGAATAGGGGGAAGAAAAGAGTGTAGGGGAGGGGCCTTTGGTACCGACGGCCTATATCTAAGAGACAGGTTTGGCGGTGGAGAGTCAGTCAACTCTTCCTCTTTTTCAGTGACACAACCAAGCATGATGGAGGTACAATAGCTACTTTGGAAGGGCGGCCATGGACCGATGTCTAAAACAGGTCTACGCTTGGCGAAGCCTGCTGAATCCCCCTCTCTTTGAATAGAGGAGTGATGTTGGATAAAACTTTTCAATATTGATTTTTCTTTTGTTTTTTTTCAGTGAAGCACTGCATTGTTTAGACAGCATAGGAACTAACCAAACACACATACAAGCACACACACACGCACGCACACGCGCGCACCTCTTGCAGGCAGCAGGGGAACCAGCAGGAGACGCAGCGGTAGGGCCGGACGAGGCGGATGACCTCGCGCTCGGTGGAGTCGGTGATCTTCATGTCGAAGCTGCGCAGCGCGCCGCAGCAGTTACGGGTGCAGCAGTCGTTCTTCTCCTTGGCCTTGTAGATGACCTGGCCCAGGCTGTTCTTGATCTCGTACTTGTTGTTGGTCTCGAATCCGATGATGGCTGAAAGGGGGTGCGGGGATCGGACGTTACGACGGGTGAAGTAAAGGTCGTTGGCACAGGGGAGTCATATCCCGTGCCTTTGTGTTACCGTGAATGATTGAGTGACGGGCGATTAGACTGCGTGCATTATTGAAGAGAGCGCTCGAGGTAGAGTCAACTACGGTGGTGACTCCCAGGTTAACCGATGCTCCCAGAGAGATCCAGCTTACCTTCGAGCAACTCTACCTTCTGGTGTATCAGGATCTGGTCAACCTTAAGCAAACACAGTACCACAACAAGAACGATGTTAAGTGGCTATGAGAAAGCCGTCGTGTGTCTGTGGACGTCTAATAATAATAATGCATTGTATTTGAGACGGATATGCTGCCCCACCCCACCATACCCCACCCCATACCCTGCCTACCTGTGTAAGGTACTCCAGGCCAGGCGGCACGCCTACAGGCACCGACACAGGCACTGAGGAGACGGCGGCCGGAGCCCCCGGACCCCCAGGCCCAGGCTGGTACATAATCGGCTGCTGTGGGCCCGGCTGGGGCTGGTACCCCATGTTGAACCCCATGGGCGGGGGTTGCTGGGAGGGGTCGCCGTAACCCCCCTGGGGCACGGGGTAGGGCACCATAGAGTAGCCGCCGGGCTGGGGCGTGGGGTAGGGAGCCTGGTGTGGGGAACCCTGGTACACTGGAGGAAGAAGAGGAAACGTTACATCTGGAAGGCTGGCAAACCACCGGACGTCGCCGGGGCAACTGAAACACCCCTTAGTAGTCAAGATGATTGCACAGGTTGTTTCCGATGCCTTTGTCAACTGCAGAGACTGCCTAAATCTCACCCACCATATCTACTGTCCGCCATTTTCTTCTGCTGGGGCAGCTAATTCCACTAACAGCTTCTCGTGCTGCAAGTACTTACTAGTCCTATCACGTAACATGCAGCCTTGGCTATAGGTCATTGTGACATCATGCAACAGGACAAGGGAGTGGGAGGAAAAGACAAGGACCACTCTATATACAAATACAAATGCATACTTAAAAGGGGCTTGACTGTTTGGAGCCAGTCGAGGTTTAAACACAAAGAGCTACTGCAAGCTGACCATACGCTGCCTGTAGCCAACTGCACTGTATTGTTGGGACGGGGTGTGGATCACGTTTACTGGATGAGCCAGATAGCTGTCTGAAAACCATAAGGCACCATCAGAGCTTATAGCTGACAATAGAGAGGGTTCGCCATTCAACGCGTTGAAACTCACACATTACGTCCTATGCACGACACAAACAAAACGCAACATACGGTGGACCCCCCCCCCCCCCCCAATTAGAAAAAAATCTGTCACAAATTAAAAACAATGCGATGGCACATTACCGAACCCCAGTAAGGTAAAAAGCTGTTACACCAACACATATCTAAAAGGCCGAGAGGTCTTTCTTAACGCATTTACAAGCCCTCACACAGGACATGAGAACATCCTGCTAACCCACATCCTAAATGACTTAGACTCTCAAGAGAAACTGCCGATGAAAAGACGTTCAAGCTAATTATTTAAAAGGGCCCAATGAAAATAATCTGGAGATAGCAAACTTCCATTCCCGCTCTGCTAGTGCTTGTTCTGTCGGCCTATAACCTGATTTACCACTGGCCAAACAAGTTTTGGACAGCTGGTATATAACAGTCCCTGACCTGTATGCTGATGTATTTTTGTGGCCTTTTGATTGCACAATGTTGACAGTTCCCACATTCTTATTCAAGACCATGAATAGCATAGGCAAGTGAACGAAGCTACTGACATCTGTGAACGACCAATAAAATACATCTGTTAGGACATAAAAGTTTCATTAGCAAAACTGTATTTCACTTAAGTCTAGACCATGGCTTGAAAAGAGTCAATGTAGATGACCTGATGTTGCTATGTTCTCCACCAGTTTTTCCACAGCCTTATCTTGATATGAATACCCTGACAAAGCTTGTACTCCCGCCTACAACCCGCCTACTGTATGTAGGATACACACCTAGGTTGACAGCAGGGGAGTTGTAAATGGCACATGACCAGATAGCCCATTTTCCATTGTGTTAATACGCTCGCAATGGATAATAAACGAAAAAGACTCTTATTGCCTCTTATTCGCTACTGATTGGCTCATGTCACTAACATTAAAGCTGAAATGTTATTTTGGGGAATCTTATATCACATGATCTTTCTATGATCACAGATCAAACTAAATTGAAGCTGTCAAGTTGACATGATTGTACACGTAGATGTCCTGCTCAGATAAGCATTTATATAATTGTATCTAAATCAACGGGTTTAAGGGGGCAAGTTTCCCCCATGGGACTTTCAGGCATCTAGCACTGGAGCATATGGGAAACAGTGATTGGCATTCAGGTTTCCACATACCTGTCCGCTATAAAGTTTGTGGAACTTTGGCTCAACGTTCCTTTGTTAAAATTCCAAATAGGCAAGTATGCTAATAGGGCACTATTTAAAAGTCACTTACCGGGCGCTGACATTTGCAGTAGCGAGTTGAGCCTTTCTTAGACAGAATGGGCAAAAACAGTGGGCCGGGGCTTGAAGTTCCTTTCTCGTCCACCCCGGGGTTACTATGGGAACCCAGATAATGAGAAGAGGAGGGGGCTGTAAAAACCAGGGCGTGGAAAAATCAGTCGAGTCGTGTTTTGCGGGTTGGGCCAGGAAAACTGCACTCACTATGTACATCATCCTACATCACATATCTGCTTTCTTTGACATGCAATTGGTTACCAGCCCAGCTCTAGATTATGTCTCAACCAGATAAACGTGGCTGAACGTCCAATATCCATTTTCCAAGCATGTTCTGGTTGTTAATTTCTTAAGTTAAAGATATGCATTGAGATGCCTGGAAAGTGGGTGTGGTAGGGTTTGGCTGAGGAAGAGGGGCAAAGTTTGCTTCGTGGCTTAGCCAATGTCCATACTAAAATTACATATATCTATCCTATTTACACCGTTCTGTCAACAAAAATTTTAATAGTTTAAGTGGATTTAGCTTAAAAGGAGTAAGATAAAACAAAATCACCTCTTATATTATGATAGGGTATTTTTACACAAACATAGCAGAAGACAATGCCACTAATATACTCCGTTTCACAATAGCCTCATGAGCTTAATCTTAGTTTCCTCAATGTATCTACAACAGGTTGTCTACACTTAACATAGGAACATATTACGGTATTAAGATATGACTTAACTACAACCGTGTAAGCCTAAATTAAAAATAAACGATTAGAAAGAACTTACCACTCGAGACACTGGTTTATCAAAGAATGAGTTTACAGTTGGCTACAGCAAGATATTTTTTCGATTACCTTTAGTTTGCCGTCAAAAATCTTTCCTTGTAGGTTTCACACAGCATCACACACTCCTCCCCTTTTTGTGTGGATTTCTAGTTGGATTCTCCTCCCCTTTCAATAACGTCACCTTAAACGCATGTAAGTGGATGACTATGATAAACACACATACTCAGTGTATTTCCCTGTTATCACCATGCAACGTGTAGCGTTCATTATGTACAACCCGACATCTGAACATTGTAACTACGCTGTACACTTTCCCAACACAATGCTTAAGGCGTTTACAAACGAATATGAAAAGTAGATTAATCTTAGGTTTAAAAAGAGTGTCTTGTTTCTCTTCTTCGCTGCCTGTCTTTCCGCGCGACACCATTCAAGGTCTCATATGACGGTTCCGTCACAACCACTAGAGGGCGGAATAAGGTTGCATATGACATCTGAACATACAAATAGGCTATTTGACTGGGGTTACCATCAGGCTGCTGACGCCGGGTAAGAGTTGAGCAAAATTTCAACACGGTGGTCTCAATTGAGACGTTGGCTGCTTAAGTGCATCCTAGAAGATGCTGGCCCTTTTTACAGCAATGACTATATTCTAATGTGACCGTCTTGTGTAGGCTACACGTATGCACGTCGGCATTCTGGACTGGTTGGAAAATGAGAAGCTCATTTGACTGTATTATAGTAAGACCTCTGCAGAGTCGTGCAGCTACTACCACATATACAGCCCCATTGCCTATCAGCAGTGGACAACTAAAAGCTCAGCTCAAAAGTGAATCCTTAGAGAGCAACTAATCTCGTCTGCAACCTGTTCATATTTTGGACACACATATTTACATTCATACGGAACCCCTCTGGTGCCACATTCTAGAAAAAAATAAAATAAATGTGTAACACGTGCGCACGGTTTTGCAATCCGTGCGCACGGTTTTGCAATCCGTGCCCTCGGTTTCTACACAAGCAACATGTGACAAGCTACAGCAGCAACTGAAGTAAGTTTGGATTTATCTAGATTAGTAAAATCAGTTAAATTGATTTAGCTTTGTGTTTTTGAAGTTTCACCGTTTTAATGTGTAATTTAGCAT
>JAVQJS010151614.1:0-13351 GCA_036024795.1 Galaxias rostratus | reverse complement strand
TGTGTGTGTGTGTGTGTGTGTGTGTGTGTGTGTGTGTGTGTGTGTGTGTGTGTGTGTGTGTGTGTGTGTGCCTGCGTGCCTGCGTGCCTGCGTGCCTGCGCGCACGTGCAATATCCTCTGCTGTCCTGATCTAGGTTTTTAATATGAGGTGTGTTCTTTCTTTGTGCCACAGGAATTCCAGAGGGTCAAGAGCAGTGTGGGCTACCTGTGCCATGCACTCCTCCCTCTCCCCAGTCCTACACACTCATTCTGGACAGAGACCCTGTGCCTGAAGAGCAGGTAATGTGTTTATGAGAGTGTGTGTGTGGCTGTGTGTATTGGGTTACTGAACTATTGTTTATCTTTCTGCTTGAGCAGGAGCTGGAGGCGTACGTGTCAGATTCGGACTCTGACGACGAGTGGAAAGGCTCGATGTGTGACATGCTGTCACCAGAAGAACGGGAACGCCAGCGGAGAGGGAGGGAGGAGTCTCGGCGTGTCCTGTCCGAGCTTAAAGCCGTTCTGGGCTTTCGAGCGTCTGAGGGAGAAAGGAGGAAGTGGAAACAGATGCTTTTCAATGACCAAGGTCTGCTTTTACCCAGGCCATAACGCACTAACACCTAACTAACCATTTTAGTGTAACACCATGATTCAATTTCAATCCTTGGGGGCCACACACATTGTGTTTAAATGGAATATCTGACTAGTGAAAGACCGGGAACACAAATTATGTTACAATAATAGTGGTCCGTGCTGAAACCCATTGTTTTGGCAATCTAACTAACAATTGCAGTTGTCTTAAGTGCCACACAGGTCTCAACTGGTCAATCAGCATTATTTGTTGCCTGCGTTTAGCTTGTTGAGAATATTTTCTAAGCATTTTTCCTTCTTTCCTTAGCTGCTGTGTTGCCTTTGGTTTATGCGGCCCACTCTGAAACGCCGCCTACTTCAGAGCCATTAGAAGCTTCAGTTTCTGTAAACATGGCAGAACTAACTTCAGGAGTGGCCCTCCATCTCTCAGAACAGGTAAAGAAAGTGACAAAAGAAGAAAGAAGAGACAGAGTCGAGTCTTCCCCTGCAGTAACCAAGGAAATGGCTGAGCCAATTACTGAGTTCAGTTGCGGTCAAGTGATCGATATGGTGGAAGAAGGGGAGATACCTGACTTAAGTGAGACTGTTGGACCTCAGCTTTACCAATATGATGGCCTGACCGGAGTGGGAGTTGAGCAGAATGGTTGTGACTGCCTCCTGAGGTCCAAAGTCCCTGCCCTCTCTGTGATGGATAGGCTGACAGAAATCCATGGCTCTGCCACACTCAGTTTTAGTTCGGCCATTGCTTCTCAGGTGGCGGCACGCTCTCACACCTTTACCAACATGGAGGAGCAGACTTTTGGAGACGAAGGAGAAGCTGAAGAAGAAGAAGAAGAAGAAAAGGAGAAGGATGTGTAGAGTGAAAGGACTTTCCAACCTAGCAATCCTGATTTTGACCACAACCCAAAGCCTACTGTTAGACTGAAAGTTAAACAACCCACTGATAAGCAACTATGTTTACAGTATTTATGTCCGATTGTCTGGGTTATTTATTTATTTGGCCACTGTTACATACTGTCCTTAACTGTTAGTCTCTAGAAGATATTTTATCTCAATGCAACGCTCCTTCATTCCTCCGTCCTATTTTAACATGAAATACAATCCTGTTCTACTCAGGTTTAAGGACTCATGCAACATCTGTAACCTTCCATGGTCAATGTCAACGGTTCTAAACTTTAGTCTGCTTACTGTGCTCAGTCAGTGACGTGATGATTCGATTGTAGCTTTGATTAAAGCTGCAAGACATGCACTTTGAACAACCTGACTCATTAAGTTGTTTTATTACTTTTTATTTTTTGAACACATTATTATTGAAACATAATTACTATATAGATCATATAATCCTTAGTATTCTCAATAAGTCAAAAATATGTAAGTGTTTTAGAACTTCCATGAATGTATGTGTGCTCTGGTAAGTGTGCAGCAGGTGCAGGTTTTTTGTGTAGCCGTCATGAGCCATGCTACTGTTCTGTACAGGGCTGATAATGAAGTAGACTGCAAGAGGTAAAAGAGGAATGCAATTTTACATTTTTAACAGGTTATGTCAGCTTTGTGCGTCCTGTCTTAATGAAAGTTCAAATCACTATTATAAAGCTTATCAGTTGCATGCAAAAAGAAAACTTGAATGAAAAGAGGTTCTTGATTGATCTTTAGAATGTCAAGTGAGCTTTAGAATGTTCATAAGTTATTGAGCTTTGCCATCAATGTTGTACTGTTCAGCTAAATTGACAAGGCGCTTTAGCGCCCTCAATTTAAATATTTTTTCTGTAAAATACCTCACCTCTCATTTCAATCAATGGTAAAGCAGCAGTGCTTGTCAGGTCATAGAATGACAATAAAAGAACAAACAATTTAATTGACAATTTGTCGGCTATGTTGTTTTCTTTCCGCTTCGGAGATAAGTGCAGACAGCTATATCCCTTTGTGCTTTGCATTGGCCCCCTACGATAGCCTATTGTCCACCAATTTGTATAGTCTTTGTCGAATGGCTCAAACATTTGAGGATGTTATAGTGAATTTTGGAATTCATTTTCAAATTGAATGAAATCCAGGACTGTCAGGGCACATTTACAGAAGCGCACATTGAATTGCATGTGTTTGTGACATGCGCTATACAAATACATTTGTACATGACTTGATTAAAGAAAAAAAGGTATTGGTAGAAGCTAGTGGTAAAAAAGCTAACAGCAACGCGTTCCTTCTGGTACAAGTGATGTATGTGATGCCCTTCACTTCATATCGTACGCATATGGTTTCCCAACACATAGATTGTTCGTTAGTTGGTTCTGTTGATGTAGGTTAGACGTTATGTTACACTAACGAGACCACTACACAACTGAAATAATATATTCATGTGCATAATCAATTTGACAGTCGCGTGCGCGCTCAGCTGATACTGCACGTTCACTTTCTAACTCAGCGCTCCCACAAACCACCGCGTCTCCTTTCCTCTGGCGCCTCTGATCATGGCGGCTGTGGTGGAAGAGCAGGTACCAGAGCAAAAGTCCGAACAGGAGAAAGTACTGAACGGCGTTGCTGAAGAGAAGGAGGATGCAGACCCAATAGAGGAGACGTCTAAAAAGAAGAAGAAAAAGAAGAAAAAGAGCAAGTCCTCAGCGCCTGGTAAGATATTTGATACTACCAGGCTAGCTAGTTAGCCATGCGGGGAAGAGAGCAGTTCGCCCCGTAACGTGCTCTAGGCCTTATGAAACACGCCTGATTTCTCTCAAATCACAAAGCAATCACCAACGCAAGATGTGACGTCTTATGTCACCACGATATGAGTGAATGGGCTGAAGTGTCAACTAAACCTCACTGAAAACATTTAATTTGGTCTGAGGGTTAAGCAAGCCTATCTGAGTCTGACAAGTTATCAGTTTCATAATGTTGTTACGCAGATTGCCAAAGTTGTTACATAACCTTGAGTAAGATGGCCAAGGGGTTAGTTATCACAAAGCAACCAATGAAAGACCTGATCCTTCCTATTGGACCTTGTTTGAGTGATGATCAGCTACTCAGAGCCCTCTCTACTGTCAATGGCTGAGGTTCGAAATACAATCTTGTCAGCCAGTACTCCTGCAAGTGTCATGTTTTTTTCCGAAAGTGTTTTGGTTCTGTTGTGCTGACGGTGCTTGACAATTTTAGTCAGGACATTTTCACGACGCTGCCCCTCCCCCAACAGTGTGTTGCCTGGGCGTGTACCCTTCAACGAGTTAACAGCTGCAGTATTCTACATGCCTGCGCTTATTTCAGTATTCATAAGCTACTTCTATACTTGGTGATCCTAATCTTTGCATTTCTAACAGGCGGCACGGAGGCTGAGGGAGATGGAGTACTCAATATGACTAAACAGCTAGAGAAACAAGCAATAGAAGACAAGGAAAAAGAAGAGGATGGAGAGGATGGTAAGATGCCATCTTGTTTACATATCTTGCTTCAAAACCTGCGTAATACCTTACATAAATTACACTTGAGAACTGCTTTCAACAGTTGTGTGCAATTTACATAATTTCTTTCTACCCTGACTTTACAGATGGAGATGATGGTGAGAACTCGGCAGGGAAAAAGAAAAAGAAGAAGAAAAAGAAGAAAGGATGTGAGTTGTTTGCATAAATGTGTTTGACAAATGTGTATGACACACAAGGGATTGTGCCTTGGAATATGTATATGAGTGTAATTATAGAGGCAGAACTCATAATGGGCTGCATGTTGAGATCCATAAGCCCTAAAGACTTAAACGTTTCAAGCTTGTCTGTTTATAATGATGGAGCCTAGTCTATCTTACTCAAAAGTCCACTTTATATCGTTTATTTTGTTCAATAATATTTTCCCCTCTACAGCCAAAGTTCAAACAGACCCCCCATCAGTACCCATCTGTGAGCTGTACACAAATGGTACTTTCCCCATGGGACAAGAGTGTGAATACCCTCCCCTACAGGACGGGTAAGATACAGACAATGAAAAAACATACACACATGCTCTTATCAATCTTAATTGAAGGCATGTATGCAGTTACACACACATGCAGACTCAGTCTCAAACTTGACAAACAATTTTAAAGAGCTTTGTGTGCGATTTAGGCAAGTATGAACTGTCACAGTTGACAGTGTTGATAAAAGCTGTTAATCGAAGCTATTAACCACATCTAATTATAATATGTGCTAATTCTGGGGTGTGTCTTCTTATGAGTGCAGACGAACCGCAGCATGGAGAATGAGCAGTGATGAGAAGCGTGTGCTGGATAAGGCCAGCGAGGAGGAGTGGAATGACTTCAGACAGGCAGCCGAGGCCCACAGACAAGTCCGCCAGCACGTTCGCAGCTACATGAAACCCGGAATGACGATGATCGAGATCTGGTGAGGCCTCTAAGGCTTGAGTTGTCATCTCCTCCGACTCGTCCTTGTCCCTGATAGGCCCAGTGTACTAATCCCACGTCCACTCTCCCTTGTGTTTTATCTCTCCATGTTTGCTTGGCCCACTCTTGTCTTTGGTGTTTTCCCATCTCACAACAAAGTGAGCGGTTGGAGGATTGTTCTCGGAAGCTGATCAAGGAGAATGGCCTGAATGCCGGTCTGGCCTTTCCCACAGGCTGTTCGCTCAACAACTGTGCAGCCCACTACACGCCCAACGCTGGAGACCCCACCGTGCTGCAGTACGATGATGTCTGCAAGATTGACTTTGGCACGCACATCAACGGTACAGTACCAACACACACACACACACACACACACACACACACACACACACACACACACAATAACACACTCGTTTAGGAACCAAAGGCTCACATATAGGTCTTACTGCTGTGGTCTTGTTTTGTCAGGGCGGATCATTGACTGTGCCTTTACCGTCACCTTCAACCCAAAGTATGATAAGCTGTTGGAGGCTGTAAGAGATGCCACCAATACTGGAATCAAGGTAAAGTGTACACGCCATGCTACAGATGTGTTCAAACAGTGTTATTTCTTTGATTAAAGGTTAAAGTTAGATTAAAGTGCAACTGTAAAACTTCAAGGATTCACATCACACCCTATTTGAAAATGGAATGTCTTTAACTACTTTCTTAAATTCCTTAAACTACATGTAAGCTTTTCACAATTATTCTCTTTGCAGTGTGCTGGAATCGATGTGCGTCTTTGCGATGTCGGCGAAGCCATTCAGGAAGTGATGGAATCTTATGAGGTGGAGCTCGATGGCAAAACATATCAAGGTGCGTGCCTAATTACACAATGATGGTTGCAGCAGACATCTAGACTTAACATTGTATTAGGCTAATTCACCTACTGTGCTTAATATTGTTGTTAATTTTGTCTCCCAGTAAAACCAATCCGAAACCTGAACGGTCACTCAATTGGTCAGTACAGAATACATGCCGGCAAGACTGTGCCCATTGTCAAGGGAGGAGAAGCTACAAGGATGGAGGTGTGTGTGAGGGAGTGAGAGATTGGGCACTCACCCGTGTCAATGTTAGTGTTGTTAGGAAGGACTTTGTTGTTTAGTATTACATTTCCATTTTTTTTCTCTTTTGGCCTTCAGGAGGGAGAAGTGTACGCTATTGAGACGTTTGGCAGCACAGGGAAGGGCGTGGTCCATGATGATATGGAATGTTCTCACTACATGAAGAACTTTGATATTGGACATGTCCCAATTAGGTAAGTTGCAGGCTAGTGTGGATCGTCAATACCTTATGATACAAAACAGAATTGTAAACTATTATACTGATGCAGAACTTCCATTTAATTCAAACCCATAATACCCAGGATAATTCAATTTAAAGTGGTACATGTGATACTCTGTCCTATGCACATTTACTAAACAAACCAAATGAATAGTAACAGTCAGAATTTGAGTATAAGATGTGCTATCATGTTGCTTAATTGTCTTATTTTTCCTCATCCAGGCTGCCTAGAGCAAAGCATTTGCTGAATGTTGTCAACGAGAACTTTGGGACGCTGGCCTTCTGTCGGCGCTGGCTGGACCGCCTAGGGGAGACAAAGTACCTGATGGCCCTGAAGAACCTGTGCGACCTGGGCATCGTGGACCCCTACCCTCCCCTGTGTGACTCCAAGGGCTGCTACACGGCCCAGTTCGAGCACACCATCCTGCTCAGGCCCACCTGTAAAGAGGTGGTGAGTCGGGGGGATGACTACTGAGGCCCTCCCAGCCCATGCCCCCCCTTTCACTGCACCTCCTCCTAAGCCATTCTCCACAGAGTAAACACAACATGGCCTGCACACATTCGCACCCGGAAAGAGCTTCTAAAGCAGGATCTGCCTTTCGTCTTTTCTCTCCCACTTTGGTTTGAGAGCAGCAGCGAGGGCTATCAACTGCTGCTGTCCTGTACCCACAAAGCTATTTAGCACCATTTCTGGCCAGCAGGGAAGATGGACTGGCACAGTGATAGTAGCTTCAGAATTTTGACCCCTTTCCGTTTTGGGTGCGAGAAAAACGACTAAGCCAACAAGCATTGTCATTTTCAAACATTACCATTTTTTCAGGGGATTAGCCTCTTGCTATGGTGATGCATACCTACCACTGGATGATGCATTGCTTATGCCTTTTCCAGCACGGATATAATGTAATCTGCAGCAGACCTTATATTTTCTTCACAATTACCTGTTCAACAGTTAAAATGGTTCATGTATTAAGTTGCCATTGCTTTTTAGAGCCCCCTTATTTAAACACCTTGCAAGAAAGAAAACCCACAAATCTAGCTTCCCTCTTCTAAGACAGGCAGAGGTCATCTCAAGATGTGATTGGCTCGTCCAGCCTGATGATTTCTTTACCTGCTATAGCAGCTACAAATAGTCCTGGCAGCAGTTGGTCAGTAACTAAAGATCTTTCTACTGGCTAGTCTGACAACTGATCAAAATCTTTTGAATGGTCAAACTACTCTCTTTTGAGCCAGGGATGAGTAGAGGACATAGTATTTACATGTACTCAGACAAAATGCATCCACAGCTTGGCTTCAAACTTTATGGAAGGGACTCGGCACTCCATTCCTCCTTTATTTGTTTCTTTGATATGTATAAAGTATCTTAGAACTGGCTGCTGCCATTGGCACTGTATGTACCACTGTAATGCAAATTTTGAATTCCCTGGAATGTTTTTGTAAGAAAAATGATTAAATAATTGTGCTCTCATTTGTGTCACCATCTTGTTTAAATGTGGAGTGATAACATTTTCTTAAAGTTCAATTGCAGTACTTGTTTCTATAAGCCACTCATTTATTTATCCTAATGTAAATAATTTACGCATACAAATAGTTCTTAGAAAAATGAAAAAATATTCTCATTTTTATTGAGGTATTTTCTACAAAAATATTGAGGTAACAATTTGCATAGTATTACTTCCATCCATCCATACTCTCACACACACACACACAAACAAAACCGAGGGGTAGGTGCAGATATCTAACACTAAATGACAAGTTGTGGGACACAGGAGAAGTGTGGATACGTGCTTTGAATTCTTTGAAAAATGTATCAGAAGTGAAAAAACATGGATTGAGTATATTTTAAGTTTCCTTCAGTAGGGAGACAAAATAAAATGCACTGCAAATATACTGGGTAATCTGTTTGTACATCACCCTGACATTTGAACTAGCCAATCAAATACATCAACACTTCACATGTTCTTTGGTGAAAAGTAATTTAGGACAAGACAGTGTACAAAAGACTTTGCTGGTGATGCCTAACTACCTAATGGGGAACAAATCAGCTATGATAGAAATCTGTTATTTAACTGTACTGGCCTTAAAGTGGAAAGAATATAAAAAAATACATTCATGTTATAAATGCTAGCCAAGGTGGGTGTGGCTGCAAATCTGATTTTCTTTGTAATGTATATAAAACAAAAAATCCAACAAGCAAATTAGTTACAAAAATATTCACTTTTAAAATCAAGGGCACTTTTCTATGACACCAGTGTATCTGTCACAGGGAAACAAAAAATACTAGCTCTTTATAAAAAGTACATTCTTATGGAGGAAGGAGCCAGATTTGGGAAAAAAAAATTGGAAACATGTTACATGTTAAAACCACCAACATTTGGAATTTCACCAGAATATCCAGTCAATGTTTAAACTGTGTTTTGAAAACATTACTCATGCTTTGGCTTGTGAAGACAGTAGTATTGCCACCAACCATTTCCTACTTACTATAGAATATTTATCATATAGCTCAAAGTTACAAAGGTACACAAAAAGTGTGGTGTTTGTCTTTTTGATGTAGATTTAAAAAGAATCTGCATGTTAAAACAAGTATAACCAGCATTGCTACAGATAAACATGGTCAGCTTTAATGTATTAGGATGCTACCACAATAGTCTCAATCTAATCTTTTTGTTTACCACAAGTATCTGAAGAATTATTTCACACTGAGAGAAGAAGATATGGTGGCATCTAAAATCAATGTTTGTCTTTGACAAACTTAAGTGAAAAATTAAACAGTTCAACTGATTAGAAATTGATTGATGGCATTTACAATCAACAAGCACACGAGAGCCAAAATGTATTGACCTCAATACAACTCAACTAGTTAATAGGACATTTCACATAACGCCAAATTGTGCCTGTCTGTCGGATGCTACCGTGACATTGGCTGATACTCTTTATAAAAGAAACGTGTACCTATCAAACACTAACGTCATCAAGTTAACAGTAAAAAAAACAAAAAAACAATTGTACAAGAAGTTCAAATATCAGATTCTTGTTTGAAAAAAATTACCTTAGTCTCTATTCAAAGTATATCTCCTCAGTCAGAAAAGATAAAATGCTTCACAGCAGGATGGAAAGAGAGCGCCAAGATGTGAGGATGACACTAATAGCAGTCTTTTCGGCTATGGTGGAGGTGAGGAAGAATCTGTGAGCTCCTTTCCTATAGTGGCTTGTTTTTGTCCTGAGTGACTCTGGGTGTAGAAAAGGATGTAGGCTTGGGCACGGCAAATCTCTTCCACAGAACATACATTGAGCTTAGAGTCATTACAGTGAACCCAGAAGCCTGGTGGTAGGGAGGGGAAACAATGGGATATTAAGTTAGTTAATTGGCATTCTTCTCTATCTTGCATGTAGCGAGCATAACGTGACTTAGAAATCATACAAATGTACGTTTTCGATTTGGAGTAGCGGAAGGGATGTAACGTGGAAGATATATTCTACTCACCCCCCTCTTTGTTGTAGCAATACGAGGTGTAGTGGCCGGAGCCAAAGCCTTTCCCATGGTGCATGACCACAGCAGACAGCTCGTAGAAAAAGTGTTTAGGGTGTGGGGAGCTTGTGGTGGAGGGGCTTGAGCTGGGGGAGCCTTTAGGGTAGGGGTCTCTGCAACAATAGGGCTCCATGTTGAGAACCTGGTCAAAGTTAACATGGACGCCAATCTTTTCCCGGTGGTTCCGTCCAGACCACCTACGAACAGAAAGGTCACCGGTAAACGAGCAATACAACAGGGCAATCAAGAACAGCTTGACTTGAGGTGTTTGGAATAGTTTTAACTGGGATAGAAAGTCCGGTGATGGCATCCAAATGACGGCATTTGGTGGAGAACTTCAGACAATAACATTATCCAACACAACTACCATAAACTGGAATACCTTTTTTGAATAGGCCATACCTAAAACGCTTGAGGTGCAATCGTAAAACCTGAGGCAGTTTGTGAACCATCAGCTGTTTTTGCGCTTCCGTCAAGATGACTGGCTTGGAGGAGAACCGTCTGCGCTTTCCTACACAAAGGAAGAATTTAAATATGATATTTCTTCTTAGCTCCACTAGAGGGACATCTCTACAAAGACAGGGTTATGTTGCAACAGCTACACCACATTGTACAGCACCGGTGCCACATTCTGAATGCGGAGGATTGTGAAGACTCACTGTTGCACTGGTCACAGGCGTAGATGTTGCCCTCCAGAGCTTCCGTCTCTGTGAACTTGGCCAGCATCTCGGTCAGCCGACAGGACACCTGCGCCGCCGACTCACGGCTGTTACTGTGGTAACGCTCAGGAAACTCGAGAGAGAGGTCCCAGAAAGGCTCCACAGTATTGGACCTGTGGTCACATGCAAGGCAAGTCACCTGGGGAAAGTGGAGACAAATATTAACAAAGCAAATTGGATCATAAGTTTCTACTTTTTTTGTTGTTGCAATCTAGGCTAATGAAGTTACCTCAACCAGACCAAGCAAAGCCAATAGCTTGAAACACAGAAAGAAGACTGTCTGAACTACCCCCCACAGCTTTATCTAGACCACCCCTCGAATACACATACACACTTAGGTCCTTGTTCTGCAAAAGTGCAGGTGGGAATGTGTGTGCTCAGCCTTCCAAAGTAGACACTAATCTTTTATTCTCAATCACCCGCTCTTCAATCCATATTATTGCTCCTCTGGTTTATACACGGATATTAAAGAGGGCTGTCATTTACATTTTACAGGGTATTGCACAGAGATGGCAACTGCCAAGTACTCCTTCATAGACCTCCTGAAAACAAAGTGTCCCTTTATTCACTTAAAAACAGCAATTTCCACTTTGACTATGTGAGGAAACAGACATTAAATGCATACAGTGATGCCTGTGTGTTTTGTGTGTGGGTTCTTGTGCATGCGGGTGGGGGCTTCCTACCTGGCTGAGGAGCTGGCCATGGAAGATGTTGTTGACCACACTAAGCACCTGTTTGATCAGTCGTTTCTGAGCGTTCGACACACCAACAGGCAGGGGGTGTTTGCCGGTGCTCTCCAATTCCCGCTGAACCTTATCTAGAAGCTCACACAGAAACTCCTGTGCGTCCTGCTGGGCGTAGCCCCGGAATGCCGGGATCAATTGCCACACCGAATGCAGCATAGCAAAGGGTGACACTAGCGCCCACTTGCCTGACCACATCACTTGAAACAAGGTGTGCAGCTCATGGCAGAGGGAGATGTGCTTAGAACTAGGCTCCTTGGGCTGGATCAACTCCATGTTGCGGCTCCGTGAGGCCCCCCCACTCAGCCCTGAACCAGCCTGGGCACCTTTTCTCTGACCGAGCGGGGAGGGGGCCTGGCCGTGGATACCACTAGGGACAGTACCCACCAGCTGGCCATGAACAGCTGAAGCCAGAAGCTCCAGGGCCTGGGTAAGGTCCAGTTGCAGGAAACATTCCCTGAAGACATGCAGGTGGCTAAGGACCTGCAAAATGGAGTTCATGTAGCAGGTGTTTCCCAAGTTTCTCAAGCCAGTCACGCCAGGGGTGACAGTGGAATGTCGCTTGATGGGGGAATCCCCCTGCTTTGAGTTGGGCTTACGGCGAGATGGAGTGAGGGCATTCCGAGAGGGGGCTGTAGAAACACAGGGTTTATGCTTGTTGGAAGAACAGGGTGTGTAAGTCTTGGAGGTGGGTTGAAGTTTTCTAGGTCGTCCCACTTTCCTAGGGGTGGGTGTGATGGTGTTTTGAGTCCGAGGTTGCGAGGTAACAGGTGAGGGGATTGGGGACCGTGGGGAAGCACTAAAGGTGGCAGCTGCGTCTGCCGCTTTCTGGCTCTGCCTGCGCAGGCGCCGGCTTTTCCTGGGAGGGGCGCTCTCCAGCTGCTCCTGCAACTTTCTCTTAAGAACTCGCCTCTTCTCCTGTAGTTCCTTCCTTCGCTCCTCCTCCTGTTCCATCCGCCGCTCCACCTCCTCTCGTTTCTTACCCCCTTCCGTCAGTCCAAACCAGGAGCGGAATACTCTGCCAATGAGCGTCCGGCGCCGGTGCCACAGTGCAGTAAACATTCTGTCCTCGTCTCTGAGCTGCAGCTCTCGAGCACCGAACGGTGTAGGGTCATCATGCCCGGTGGTGGTGGAGCGGAGGGTGCGCCCACTTCGGGTTGTGACCTCATAGCGCTGGCTCTGGATAGCACTGAGTGTGCTGCGGAGCAACTTGAGGTCCCCGGTAGCATTGTCGTTCAATACATAGTCGTCGCAGAGGTAACAGAAGACATAGAGTTCATTCACCTCAATGGCCAATGGGTGGTGCTGCTGGTGAAAGTGCTGCAAGGCATGCTCCTCAATGTAGCGGCCACAAGCAACGTGGGAACAGCCCAGGCAGGCCCACACTGACTCTGTGGTGTTACAGTCCACACAGTGCCATTTCTGTGGGTTGAGGATGGAGTGGTCCGAAGCAAGCCTGAGCCGCCCCACATGCTTGCACCTGTCCATTACACACACCCACCCGGTTGTGGGTATGACAATGGTCACGGGTAAGTGGGTGTTTCACACACCAACACTGCCGTTAGATCACCATGTTTAGTGCTGCAAGGTGAGAAATTGGGGGCTCCCACATCACAGCTTTAACTAGGAACAGAAAGAAGAGCGGTTTAAATTAGACAATAGTGCACTCAATCTATGTAGTTAGGTGATGGCGAAAACAAGTAACATCTCAAAACGTTTCCATATAAATAGACACTGAATTATATTTCTGCTTAAGATTTGTCCAGTAACTTCCAGATACTTATTCAGATTACTTTTATGGGGTCTTTAAAGAACTTTTATTGCTCAATTACACAACAAGAAAAAAATGATCAACTGGCCTTTTTAAATTAATAGGCCCCATTGTCTTATTTAAGCTGTAAGTGTGGAGCAGGAGAGATGCCATCAAAGTAGCTATGGACCAAATACTTGAAAATGTAATCTGTGCAATTATTTATCTCTTTCTCTAAATATTCTTCCAGCCAGTTGTGAATCCCCAAAGAGATTGGTGTACCCCAGGAATGGGGATTCTTGTTTAGAACCCCCTTCAAATCACCAAATAGAACTTAAGCCTGGTCAACAAAAGAGGGGCTGA